>AYEL01069147.1:0-14443 GCA_000484575.1 Olivierus martensii
AAAAAATATTAATATAAAAAAAATATTTTGAAATATTTCAATAAATTTAAGTAAATTTTTTAATAATTATATGACCTATTTTAATTCATATTCATTAATCAAAATTTGCATATTAATTGTTTTTTTTAGCAATTTTTTTGAAAATATGATTTGATTTTCTCCATTTATGACTTGTTTTATTCAGCTGCTATCCAAAGATAGCAAATATTTCATTATATGGCTAAATCTTCATATAAAAAAATCATATTTTCAGCAATCTCATATATGGAATGAAAACTTCTGAAAAAATAAAATTAAAAAAATTTATATTTATATTGTTAGAAAGAGAATAAAAACAATAAACTGTAAAAATTTCAAAAGATTTTGGTGAAAATTAAGTGAGATATGATAATTTTAATTTTTTGCATATTAATTAGGCTTAATTTTATTAATTGCCAACATGCAAATGGTTAATGAAGAAATTTTATATATATGAAAATGTCATTTATTTTCAAATTTTTGAGAAACTGAATAATTTCTAATTTGCTACTCATAAAATTTAAAAAATTTTTGTATTGTAAAAATTATGATTGTAAACAATGAAAAACAATTTAATAAAGTTAGATGATGAAAATCATAATAGTAAATGTATAAATTGAGTATTTAAATATATAAATAATTTTTTCAGGATAACCTCTAATAGATTTTTTTTAACGTGTGTTTTATTTTAATTAATAGTAGGTTTTTATATGAAATAAATAAAAAATATTAATTTTAAGGACTAGTGTACCTAAGGTTCATAGAATATATTTTTATTAAATATTGCACATAATTCTAAAAACTGAAAATTGTTATAATTATAAATTAAAATTTGATTTACAATGAACTTACCGACTAGTAGTAATGGAATGTCAGGTGCAGTAAAACGTCTTACTTCTTCTACCCAATGTTGTACACTCTCAAAAGAGGAACGTTTTGTAATGTCATATACAATTATAACTCCATTTGCACTACGATAATAACTTTGAGTGATTGTACGAAACCTTTCCTGTCCAGCTGTATCCCAGATTTGAAGCTAGAAAAATATCAGTTTTATAAATAATTTAATAAATATATCATTTTTTAAAATATGTATTAATTGTGTCTAAACAAAATATTTAAATATAAAAATAAATAATGATAAACTGCAATACTAGCTTTAATTATCAATGCATATATTATAATATTAAATATTGTGTAGTTTCTTGAAAATAATTATAAATATATATAGAATTTTTATTGATTTTAATAAATGTATGTTCTTCAATAATTCAAGCAAAACTTTTGAAAAAATTTTAAATCAATTTGCTGGTATTTATAAAAAAAATTAAAAAAATCATCAAGAGCACAGTCTAATAAAATTTAAATTGATAATAAGTGATTTAGTTGAATTATTGAACTATCAGCAATGTAATAAAAATATTGAAGACAACAATCTCAAAAAGTAGCTTAAATAACTTTAATCTAAAGATATAGTTTTTGATCAGTTATTCAACATTCCTCAGTACACACATTATATAGACGTCAGTTTTACAAAATCACTAGAGACAACATATAAAACTTTCTTAAACATATTTCATAGATATAAACATTATTTACATAAATATATTTTGAAAAATTCTATATTAATGGAATTATCTTCACACTCAAAAATTTCAATCTGCATATGTAAGGTTGATATAGTTACATAAAAATAAATAGCTATCTATTAATTAATAAAGTAGATTTTTTAGATTTTTAGTTGATAAAATTCCTTATCAACTAAAATCTAAAAAAAGTGTTGCTAAAATAACTTTGTTTTGTACTAAATTAAATAATATACAGTACAAAGATGTTTTCATAAATTCTTCTTAGTTGCAAACTTCCATGCTGGAAAAACCTACTTCTGATTGTTAGTTCTGTTATACTCTTCAGATTAAAGTTATTTAATCTGTTTTTTGAGCTAGTTATTATCTTTTTTGATATTAAGTTTATGCAATAATCTTCATTATTTTGGTAATAAAATAATAAATATTGAATTTTAATACACTGTACTTCTATAATGAATATTTCAATTTTAATGTAGAATTCAGACCAGAGCAATATCCTAAATATAACAACAAAATTTTTTTAAATGGGATTTTGGATTATTTATCCTCAAATATATCAATTTCATAATATTCTGCAATAATACTAATTATTGTTGGTAGCTTGTAAGAAATCAGAGATATGAGAATATATATAAAACAAATAAATAATTAGACCAGTGTTTCCAACTGGGGTGCTGCAACATTGGCCAGGGTATATTTATTTATTTGTTCTACCTGGTTGAGAAACAGTGAATTAGACATTCACTTTTATATATTTAAATATATTAACATGATAACTTTTTCATTTTTAATAAGTATAATTATTTATTTGTAAAGATTTTCAGATATATATATTCTACATTGTTTATTTTAAACATATATAAATTCAACTTTTTATTTCTTATGAAAGTTAATGATATTTTTATTTATTTATTTTCTCTATATATTCTTTTTCTGCAGATTTATCACATATAGTCATTATAAGTAAAACTTTTTATCCTATTTTCCAAAGGAAAGAATAAAATTACTATGATATCCATCTATATATATCCCACTAAAAACTTTTTTAACTAATAGATTTTAATGAAATTTAATAAAAAATGTTCTGCTAATTAAAGAGATTTCTGCATCAACCTTTGATTCTATAGCTTTAAACTTTTAAATATAGCAAAAATACAAACTTATGTTTAATATCTTTTTAACTATTTAATGAATTTTTACAAAATTCAATGGAAAATACAGGCCATTGAAGACAATTCCGAAGTAAAATAAATTAATTCTTTAGTTTCAACTATTTTAAAATGATGGATGTTTAAAACTTGAGATTTTCCATAACTTATAAACTGTTTTGATTTTTAAGGAAATCAGTAAAGATGTCAAATCATTGAAAATGATTGTGGCTGTTTTGTAATGAATAAAGGTATATGTAAACATATACCTTTATTCATTACAAAACAGTACACATATTTTAATCATACATCTTTATTCATTCCAAAATAATGGATATATTCAGGAAGTAGGAAAGTTATTCTTTCCAAAACAGTTTGTTTTCATTCGAACATGATTCTGTAATCTTTGAAAGTTTAATATATCCAGCTTTGGATATATTTTAAATAGAATCAGATCAAAGAAATAGAAGTTTTAGCAAAATTTGCAAATGTTAAATAGATTGATATGATTATAATTTCTTTTATGTTTTATTATAGTCAAAAAAAATTACTAATTATACAAACAGAGCAGAGAAAGAAAAACAACCATATAATTAATGCAGAGAAAGAAAAACAAACTTATAGAACAAGCAAACAAATAATTATAAAATGCTTTTTGATTTAAAATCTATAATAAAAAAAACATATAATAGAATAATAAAAAGAATAATGTTTAACTCTGCCATATCAAAGATGATATATTTTTAAGTTGAAATTATGCAGAATAGTATTTAGTTTAAAAAAAGTTTGTTATTTTTCTTTATATATGTGTAAATTTGAATGTAATATAAGATTAATGTTCAGTTTCTATATTTATTACAAAATTAAATTCAGTATAATTTTAGATAAAAAGAATAAATGATATTTTATATCAACTATCTAATATTCTTGCAAATCATTTTCACAAAAGATAAACTGACTATTCATTTATCGCTAACGAATAACTGCTTAATTCCTATTAATACTATTATATTTTAAAGCACTGACAAGCAGCTGAGTAATTTACTTCAAGCTTTATATTTCAGAACAAAGCCAAAAACGTTAGTTCTGAAATAAAAAGTTTGAAGTAAATTACTCAGCTGCTTGTCAGTGCTTTAAAATATAATAGATAAACTGACTTTTTTGTTTTTAAGTTTGTGGCTATGTTTTTCTAAATTAATGAACAACAGATTTCCAAACAGGGCATTTCTAAATGAAATATAAAAAGAAATTGTTCACCACAATTTAATAAAAGTTTAAACAAACAGTATTTTAATTTGAATATATACTTACAAGCAATAGAATATAACCAGGTATTATAAGTTAAAATTTAAGAACTGTAATTTTAATTTGTTAAAAGCTAGATAAAAATGTGACACCTATTGAATAGATAACCACTGTTTTTAATTTTTTATGATGAAAAAATAGTTTTATGAATATTCTGGACTGATATAAGATGCACATATTCAATTCCATCTCCAAAATTTTTTTGTAAACTAAAATCAAAAAATTTTGCATTTTTTATACTTATAAGAAGATCAGTCCTTTTATGAAGATGCCAAGTTCATGGAAAGCAAATTCAATTATTAGCAAAAGGAAATATGAACAGACATCACAGAAATTATATATATATAGATATTGTAGATATAATTAATTTAAAAACACACAGCATTACAATTGTATTGTCTAATTGTGATCATCTATCATTATCTACTATTGTGCATCAAATATTAGATAATACAATTGTAATGCAGTGTGATTTTAAATTAATTATATCTACAATATCTATATATATAATTTCTGTGATGTCTCTTCATAATAAGGCAAACTGATGATTTCACTCTACATCATTATTTACAGAATAATATATTGCATTCAGTTGAAAAAAAAAAAATCATCTGCCTATTTGATTGTAAGTAAAATGAGTCATAGATTGAATGAATGATCTGATTTGCTAGCAGATGATTTTCAAGGGCATCACTTTTATAGAGAGTAATTAAAGCAAATGAGAACAACATTCAAAAATAATAATGATAAAATTTTCCCATAAAAATATAATAGTTAGTTAATTGACATTAACCAACTAACTTTATAATTTAATTGAAATTCTTTCAAATAATAATCTAAAATATTGATGATAATAAATGCAGACTGAGCTGTTGACCATGAGTTCACTTTCAGAATTTTCAAGTTATTGAGAAGCTCTTAATCTGAGGCTCTTTTGACAGTATTAAATATTTGATAACAAGGATGCAAGTTTTAGGCCCTAGCAGGACTGCAGGACTTCTACTAGGATTCTTAGGATAAAAAATTAGAAAACTCAAATTTTATTCTATATTATACACAATATAGCATGTAACAATGTTCTTTAGAATTTTATTCTTTCTTCTATATTATATATCATGGATTCACTCAAGAAAAAGAGTGGTCCTGTGGATTCTGACAATACATTAACATCTGGCTAAGTAGGGTCAAATGAGGATCCAAATGGGAATTCAACTGAACTCTGTCTGCTGCATTATCATCATCATTCAATTATTCAGTCTTCAACTATTATTTAATTACATTGATGAGATGGAATGGAATTCTAATCCTGATTTTGGATTCAATTCCCATTAAGTTACATCAAATTCTGAAAAAATGATAAAAACATGAATACAACTTTTTAAGACAAACTGTTAAAAGTTACGAATAATATAAAGCAAATTGTTGCTTTTTAAACTTATTAAATCAAAATTAACAAATTAATAGTTGTAAATTATTATCTTTTATTAAAATATTAGGGAAAAAATCATTTAATGAAAATTTAAATTACCTTTATTCTTTTTCCTTCGATTGTTAATGTTTTCATAGCAAAATCCACTCCTATCGTATTTCCATATCGTTGAACGTAAGTCCCAGAACGAAACCTGTGTACGACGCAAGTCTTTCCAACTCCGCAATCTCCGATCAAAACAATTTTGAATAAAAAATCGAAATTCTCGTCATCATTCATATTTGCTTTCTAGTACACGAGCTTCCAACTTTCATTCCAACCACCAACAGACTTGACAAACAGCGACCTCTGTCGAATTAATGACAGGTGACGTTTAAATGACGCAATTTCTATTTACAGTTACTACTCTCCCTAAATAAGTCATTTAAAAAATATTCGCGCTCTTCCTATGCATTTTATAAATTATCATTTATGATAATTACCGTATCATTAATTTAAACAAAAAATAAACTAATATTTGTAATCAATATCGCGCTCTATTTTATTTTTTGCTTTTTTCGTTTATAAAGCGTGCTGTACTGTATAATATTTTTAGTCCATTTTATTATGGCTGAATAAATATTAATCATTATGTTATATAAAAGTATAACATGTAACCAAGCAACCGAATCTCTAGGATTGATTTACGGTAGATAATCTAACAAGTGTTTTATATCAAGTTTGCTTATTTATTCCCAAAAAGTCCGAAACGAAATTATATTTTACAAAATAATTTTTGTTTCGCGTTACAGTTTATATATATAAATAACCAAAATATTTCGGGAAATGGATTAAATCATTGAAATATCGCCAACCGCAACGTTCTCATATATAAGCGGACTCGGGGGATTTGTCCCCTAAACCTTTAAATCCTCACTTAGGGATTTAGCGGATTAAACCTTTCAAAGCGCTTCGCCTCATTTCCTCCATATAAATGTTTTTCTTTGATATATTATTCAATTTTATTTTTAGAAGGTTTGAATTTTTCAGAAAACCTCATTTGACAGCCAATATCACTAAATTCTCATCATTCTTTGCGATAATTTCTACAATAAAATTTATTTTACTGTCTTATCATATATTTATACTTAAGTTATTTTTTGGACTTACTGTTTTGAACTATTAAAAGTGTAAAATTTTTCGCACATATCAAAGATCATTTTAAAGATTTTATTTTTGTATTATTAATAATTATTTTTCTATTATTAATATCATCGTATGCACTACACATACAATTTATATTAATTAATTTTAGCGTACTTAAAATTATACAGTACATAAATTATCAGTTTTACCAGTCAAAATCCTGCTACATTTTTATTTTATACATATTTATTTATACGTTTTCTACCATAAACAAGGAATTTTTTCCCAAGTAATAAAATCCGGGTGACTTTTAAAAAGTGATTTCGTTGGAAATCTACCAAAATCTCTTCCAGAATTTCTCTTAATATGTATATGTATGTTATTATATATGTATATAATAATATAGTAGGTTATTCGTTTATTTCTGCAATTTATAAGATCGATACTTAATCTAGATTACAGTTACCAATTTATCTCAATGGTATTTTATGTCAAATTTTTTTTATATTAAAATTTATAACGCTAGTAAATCTTGTATATTAAATTTTTAAAAATCTCTTAAATAGTTAAAATACACTATATATGTATATATATATTTAGCTTCTACAATCCAATAACAAGCTTCCAAAAACATTAATTTTCTTAGCTGCTATTTCAATATAATCATCAACTAGCTGATTTGCAAGAAGTAATGTGCGATATTTGCACTTACAGCTTCGTATTATCCCCTGATCGAGTGGATGGAGCTTGGATGTTGTATTCGGTGGGAAATATTTAATTTCTATATTAGTTAGATGTGAAATGTATGGATGACAGGCGGCATTGTCAATAAAAAGAAGAATTTTCCGATTTTTCTTTTGCATTTTCGCATCTAATTCTCTTATCCAGCTTTCAAAAATTGACAATGTCATCCAGGCAACAATATTTGATTTCCAAACTACCAGCAGATTTTCTTTTTTTTTATATTTTTGAATGCTCAAGGATTTTCTGATTTTCCGATAACGATTGGTTTCAGTTTCTCTCCAATTGCATTCACACATAAAGCAATATCTACTAGTTTTCTCGTCAGCTCGAAGGGACGCCAGCGCCTCTCACTTACTCCAAATCGTGCATTCTACCATCAGAATGATAGTTTCATATGGATTCCCTCATCTAGCTACGGCTCCGTTGTCCACATTAAACCGACTCACTCCGTTGTACTTGACAGCACTAAAAGTAACATTTGGTCTTCCTCGCGCAACCCCATCACCGATAGTCCTAGCGGAGGCGGGAGTTTTCCTCCTTGACATCGATTTCCGTCTACACGCCATCCGATGCTGGCCAACACATCAGGCACCATTTTTATTTATTTATTTATCTATAATAGCTTTAGCAATCAACATTGCATCACAGCCGTCAATTATACAATATTAAAAATTAACATTCCATCACGAGAATACATTACAACAATAAAATAAGATTAAACCTTCGCTCAACATTCAATATATTAATACAATATAAATAAATCTCAAATAAAGAATTATTCAACATTATTCACAAGTTGGTCCAAATTAATAGGACCATTCTCCATTCTTAGTGTAGTGATTTATCTTATTTTTAAAGGCTGAAATATCTAGATATAAGAATTCATATACAACATCGATATATCCACTAAGAAATAAACGTGTCGGAAAAGAACGAATAGTTACATTTAGTCTATTAAACTTTGGCACTATAAAATGATTAACTCGAAATTTCGAGTTGGGAATTCTAATTCCTTCTTCCATTAAACTGAAATTATAATTAAACAAATAATAAAAATAAATCAAATCAAAATAAAAAATTTTTGAATTAATAGGATAACAACTATTTAACCAGTTTCCTTGATCATCAGAGGTTTTAATAACTGTCCGCTTAAATTTCTCAAAAATATTCGAAATTCTTTGAAGATACGTCTTAGGTGCTGAAGACCATATAATTATTCCATAATCAACCACAGGCATTATAAATGCAGAAAAAACTAATCTCTTAATATAGCTCAACTTTAAATAAGAAAGGTTTCTAAAAATGATACCAGATCTTATCTTATTGTTTCTCGATATATTCAATGTGATATCTAAAAGATAATTTCGAGTCAAACCAAATCCCTAGATCCAAAATGATCTTTGTACATATAATATTCACTCCATTAATATTTAATTGAGAAGGAATCTCATTGGAATAAGTTTTATCTCGTTCGATACGAGTCTTTCGTTTGTCTCGTATATCAGCGATTTTGGGTAAAAATTGTCGAAAAGGAATTGAACTTTCCTCACATTTAATTTTTATACATAACAATATTTTCCCGGTACTTGACTTCAGTATTACAGGAATAAACTATTTTTCCTTAAATATTATGAAACTTCTTTAAAATGAATAATGAAGTTTGCCATAAATTTTAATCATTTTTTCCATTCCAATGTTTTTTACAAAAAAATACATGTACCGGATTTCACATTCATATAATTTATTTACTTATTTATTTTCATAAAAAATCAGTTCGTGTAAAAATGAAAATTAACCAAAAATCTACTAAAATTATTTTGTGATCTACCAGATTTTCTACCATCTACCAGAATCAAAATTAAGTCACTAAATGAGTACCTCATTCTACCAGATTTAGTAGAAATTCTACTAAATTGGCAACCTGTTTGGTTATCATCCGAGTTTACTCGATTCGGATGAAAAGATTCGAGTGGATGCGCGCGCATCATCCAAGTGAACTCGGTCCGAGGTTGTCCAAGCAGCGTTGGTCTGAGAGTGCTCTGATCGTGTCTTCTTTTCTTTTTTTCTTCTTTATCTTTATTGTGGAGGTTGTAGTTGGAACTTTATCCTCCGAGCTAGATGGTAGATTAGACAAATCGTTTGGTATTTCGGACGTATTTTTCAAGGGCTTTCGTGTGAGAGGCGAAAAGCACACACTGTGATGACCAATAGATAGGGATGAGGTCGATAGTAGATGAGATGTTCAGTCTTAGGTCTGTGTCAAGTTGCTTCCTAGCCGCACTGTATGCGGGGCAGACTTTTCAGAAGTGGGACTCCCATTCCCAAACTGCGCACAGTGTGGCGCAGTTTGGGAATGGGAGTAACCTGCGAGAGTGAAGGAAGGCGTTAAGAGGTGTAGTATTCGTGCGAAGGCGATGAAAGAGGATCTCAGTCTCTCTAGTAGAGCAGGTCTCTGATTGCCAGCGATGAAACCGTAATATATGGGTATGGCCTGTAATCGAAGTCGTGGCGAACCAGGAATTCGATAAGGAATGGCTAACCTGATGATGGAGGAAAGTCTTCGCTTCGCGGAGGCTCAGCGTACGTAGATGGAACCGGTTAGTGGGCCAGAGCGAGCCAGTTCGTCAGCTTCATTAATGGGAATCCCAATGTGACCAGGAGTCCAGACAAACGTGGTGGGGTGAGGGGATCGCCTGCATTAAGCAGCGGTGGCTTGAATGGCTGGGTGAGAACGGTCGGAAATTTGTTGCAGGGCTTGAATGGCAGCTAGGCTGTCAGAGAAGATAATAACCGGACGAGTCGACTCCTCAGTGATGCGAGTCGCTAAGAACAGGCCAAACGCCTCCACTGAGAAAACAGAATACTCAGGATGAACTGCAAAAGTGCCATGAAAGTGATTGGAAGGGATTACAATCCCGACGGAAGTGCGTACCGCAGATTTCGAAGCGTTGACGCCTACTTGGATTGAAGCAGACCATTTAGAAGACCATTCTTGAAAGTCCGCCACGCGAATGTGAGCTGGAATGTCGTTCTGTTGGAAAAGGTAGCTCCTGCTATGGATTAATGGGGCACCGTCCTCCCAGAGAGGGGAGGGGCAGTGAAGAGGGCAAGGTTCTTCATTCGCAGAGGGATTTCGGAGAGAAAGCTTTCAGCGACCAAGTCGACTGGGCGCTGAGACTCATGCCAGTGATAGGAGAGGTACTCCCGGCTAGAGAGGTAAGAGTGAAGAGAGGACCAAGTACCCCTCTGATCGTGTCAACCTAGCTATATGCTGATAAAGACGTTCTTCAAACATTTGCATATGCACTATGGGTAATTTTCAAACTGTAATAGTTTTACAGGAAAGCCACCTCTAGTGGCGATATTTAGAACTAAATTTTTTCTCTGAATGTCTTTCCCATCCCTTTATTAAGGGGTAGCCAAAGTTTAATCATTTCTGATGAATAGTAACCGTTGTAGGCAGCTCTGAATAGGAAAACTTTAATTATAGACCAATGGACACACTACATTAAAAAGTTTCTTAGCATTTTTCTCTCCAAAAGAAGTCATATGTAAGGTGCGTTCCAAACTTCAACATCAGTGATTAGTCTCTTATGACGTCAGAAATAACTCAACATCAGTTTGTTTCTGGAGGAACGACTTGCTGAGTGTGGTGCTAAGACGGCGGCTAACATGGTGATGAAGACGATAATGAATGTTATAACTTCATTAGCGTCATTAGAAAGCACTAAAATTTATTTGCCAATAAACAAAAACAATGATAATGATTTGTTACACTCTCTAACTTTTTAAATCTTATCATCTATTATGAACTACTGTACTTTAATTGTGTAAATATCACGTGCTTTTTAAAAAAATAAGTTTGATTGCGTAATTTGTGATGCAATAAAACCGATACGGTAAATAACGGAAAACACATTTTTTGCTTTAATAAAACATTTCTTAATTTTATAAAGTAAACATTAAACTAATTAATAAAAATTTTTAAGCAATTTCAATGAATTTTTATAATGCTGACAATATTATACATTAATTACTTAAAATTGAGATTAACATAAAAAGTCAAAAAATGATTGACTAAAATATAAATTTATTTTTATTTAAATATTTGATATTTTTAATTTCATAACTTGATAAATTTATACTATTATTATATTTTAATTCCGTTTTGTTTCGTGCCGCAAGTATTATACAAATACCGAAGGCAGATCCATGATGCAATCTGTGCGCGTGCTCTTATCCTCCATATTGTTTGTTCAGGTGTCTTCTGGAGTTCAGCGGTTTCAAGGAATGTCTTCTTGCCCGTTAAAAGCTGTTTGTGTCTTAGTAGGTGAAAGTGTTAGTGGTACTGTTCATTTTACTCAATTGGTAAGATATTTACATTCTGTATTCTTACAGTACAGGTTTGCGTAATTATGTTTACGTGTAAAGAGGAAACCGGTTACCTTGATTGAGCAATTTTGCTCGTCATATCCTTATTATTTGCGTTTAAAATTTTTACTAAATCGTCATGTTTAATTGTCTACAAGGTTAATTACAGTATTGTATGGTATCCGCCCCTTAAAAGAATTTTAATGCAAGTGAAGTTATCTCTATAACCAATTACGTTTTATCAATACAGTACGCCGAGAATTGGAAGCTATTGATATAATGAATAGAATTAACTAGAGAATGATTTTCCTATTTCCTTATAGGCTTCATGCTAAACAACAAATACAATTTTTAACTTATACAGTACATAACATTATCGCTGTTTTGAATAATTTTTCAAATGGAAAGCTTACATAAAACTAAACTACATAATAGATAATAAACGGAATTTTAATGTTCAAAATGTATTTTTAGAGAATTTAATAAAATTCTGATGATTAAAAATAATTTAGGGGAAAGTAGATATGTATAACGTTAATACAAAATTCAATATCTTAGTAATTTTTTCATACTATTATTCTCTTTAATATTTGTAGAAATATATTTTTACACTAATTTATGATCAGAAATATAAAAATATATAAAAAATTATTAGAATGCAAAAATAAATTTTTAATACAAATTATTTGAAATTTTTAAAATGCTTTATTTTAAAAATTAAGATGAATCAAAAAGATGTTGCCACTTATATGAGTAAGACAACAACTTGTAAATTTAAAATAAATTGTTTCAGTTGCATATCACAAATTTGTGCTATACATACAGAAATGTGTCTTAGAGCTATGAACTCTATGATGAGAGTTCATAGCTCAAAAACACATTAATCTCCATATATGTATCCCAACTGCATATCTCCATTGAGAACAAAGGAATGCAGATTTATAATTGTTGCAACTAATGCAATGAACTAGTTTTATTTGCACTAAATATTATACTAATAACATGATTTATTGACTAATTAATAAAAGCACTTACATGGGATTGGTATGTTAATATCTTTTTGATCACTAATCATAATTTTAATTTTTAAATAATTTTTTTGAATTTATATTAAGTATTTACATTATGATTATATAAAAATTTTTAAATAAATGAATTTAAAAATGTCGAGTTGTAGAAAGTTAAAAAATTATGATAAAAATTTATTTTACCTCTAAGCAGCAGGCACGTATTTTGCATAATTCATATTATAATGGTGCTATCTGTTAGGCATATTTCTCTTGTGCAGTTAGTTTTCCATACTTGCTAACTGTAGGCACTTTTTGTGCTTTGTATTCTAAGCAAACATATAGCATCCATCAAAATTGATGCATGAAAATATGAATACTTTTCTCATTATAACACATTTCTGCAATAAAGGGCTGCCAAGAGAAATTTTTAGGCTTATGACAAGTCTGTGGTCCAGGCCCCACTTAAAAAGTGCATCACTTTGGCTTAATAAAAAAAAAAATCCATATAAAACATTAAGCATTTATTTAAAAAAGACAAACAATAAATTCAAAATTCCATACATTACATACTAAGTTATATATAAAAATGATTATTTTGGTACGACTGCTTTAGGTTCTGCTTAGTTGCCTTTGGAGCCTGCTTTAGGTGTTTTAGTTCACAGGTCTGTCGGCAGCCTATGAACTATCGGACATGTTATGTGACACTTCAGGCCCGACGATCGGGCCCTTTTCAATGCTGGGCCTGTGACAAAAGTCATGGATGTTACCCCCTCTTGGCAGTCCTGCTGCAGTATGTCAGAAGTGTGTTTAAGTCTACTATTTTGCCACCACTAGATATCGTTATCTATGGCATGATGAGTCTGATCACTTAGAGATGTGGAAGTTTTGGAAAAAAATTATCTTAATGATAGATATATTAAAACAAAACTCAAATACCTGTATTTTTAAATATTAGATGTTACAAATATTGCCTAAATTTAAGATAGCAAATGATATAATTAAAATTTGCAAATAGTTTAAATTTTAATTATAGTATCATTTGCTATTTTTTAATCTCCATATATGTATCTAAATCATTCCTTTTTTTTGTCTTCCAATAAGTCTGCATATTCTTTTCTTTTCCTCTCAAATTTTCACATTAATAAACTGTGGAACAAATTATATTCATTTGGCTAGATGGGTTGCATGATAAAGTTGTGGTTTATCATCTGGACCCAAAAGATTTAAACCTGGATCAAATTTAGGTCCCATGCATCCAAATTTTCAGGAGGGATTTGGGCTTGGCCTGTTAAACCACATCCTTCAACTTTCTGGTTGATCCCATCATGGGTGTTGGCCAGCCTTTGATGGAGGGTCTACAAGTGGCAGCTGCTTGTGAAATATAGTGGCTTAACTACATTAACCTAACCTAGCCAATTATGTTCATAACACAAATACCTGTATTTTTAAATATTGGATCAGGAATGGGCAAAAGGTGGTCCGCCGGCCTGATCTGGTCCGCGAAGGCATCTTATATGGCCTGCCACATAAACTAGAACACATTACAGTTTCAAGGTCCATATTTGTAAAATTCTACTCAAAAAGAAAAAATAAAATACAGGTAGGCCTCGATTAGTGCGAGTTCGAATAATGCGATTTTGATTAGTGCGACTTATAAAATTGATACCGTTTTTCAGTTAGTGCGAGCAAATATTCGATTAATGC
>AYEL01069148.1:0-12442 GCA_000484575.1 Olivierus martensii
AAAATGCCTGAATCTACCAAATGGAATATCATAAAACATGCAAACAAAATACAGGAGAAAAGTAAAATTGCATCGACTTATTGTGGTTTGCAAACAACTACAAGAAATAGAAGTTTTGTGATAGAAATGGAGCGTCTTTTAGCTGTATGGATTGAAGACTGCAACCAAAAGCACATACCGATTAGTAAAGCGAACATTCAAGCAAAAGCTGGTAAGTTATTAATTTAGATGATGAATAACGTTATAAAATATGAAAATAAATATTTCTTAAACAGTTAGTGTTAAGTTAGTATTGTGGTTATTCGAACTTTATAAATACCTCTTGCTTCACGTAACATATAATATAACTTTACCAATCGAGGCCTACCTGTAATGGATACTCTCGCTACTGTACATGTACACTATCGAGTTACTCCAAATTTTGATGATATAATTAATCATGAACTTAGTAAATTTCACCATTCACATTAAGTTGTAAATTTGTTTTTACAAAAATGTAGGTACCTAATATTTTGTAACATTCTGATGTAATAGGTTGTTAGCAATCAATAGCTAATATTTTGTAACATTCTGATGTTATAGGTTGTTAACAATCAATCAGTTAGATAAAAGTATTTTATCAAACTGATTGATGTTTTTAAAGAAAATTATCTGAATTTATTTATTCGTAGGATGAATTATTTTCTAGAAATCACAACAAGCACTTGAAGCAGGATACACTATTTTATTATTAGATACAGGAATATCTCGATTATTGCGGTTTCGATTATCGTGATTCTCGATTTATCGCGGTTTATAATTTGATACCAAATCATCTACTGTCAGAAAAACAATAATATTGTAGAGATTGATCGACAGCAAAATATTTATGATGATTTTGAAATATGATATTTGTTTACATAATGAAAATAGATCGGATTACATTAAATTCAATAAAAAATCAACAAATGAACATAATTGTATCTGAATTGTTTTATTTGATAGAAAACAGATATAGGAATGGAATATAATCAATATTTTTGCAGAAATGAAAAAAAAATGTTTTTAATGACGCGATTGATTATCTGGCATCTCTACGAAACCAACTACACTGTGATGATTTTTTTTTCATTTAACCTGCGCTGGGTTAATTTATTCTATATGTAATTTAATGTAATTTTTTAAAATTGCTTATATTAATCATTCTATTGTTCGAACAACCAATGTTCTTTAAACGAACATATCTATTCTAGAATCTTTTTCCAGTTTGTACTGTGTATGTAACCTGATGATGGCTTTGAAGGCCGAAAACGTTAGTTACGTTATGTTAAATGATTAAAATTATGTTTTCTTATCTCAACTGCTGTTAGTGCTATATGTATTAATCTTATTATGATAGGAGTTTAAGCAGTTTTTTAGTCAAATAACATTAGTAATGTAGAAACATTTCAGTTTTCTACTCAGATGTCTGGGATCAAATCTGGATATCATGTTTTAGAAAATTTCTTGATGGGTCCATCCAGTTATCAATTGCTCTATTATAAAATTTTGCCGACTTCGTCATAAATATGAGAGAATGAAGTTGGGCCTGGAATGGACTTCAGTTTTTAGTAATCTGTCAGTAATTGGAAAATAGTGTTAAAAATAACTGCTTATTTTTGATAAATTTTAATATGTGAATATAATTTATATATTTCACTTTTGCTTTGCTTAGTTTTTTCTTTTATTTTTTATTTTGACCTAAAGTTTTGCAGCCACAAAGATTCATTTTCCTCATTTTAATGAATAAATAGCATTTATTCAACATTATTGTACTGTTTCCTTTTTTAAAAATATATTAAATATCTGAATTTTGATGGTTTGGAACCTAATCCCATTTGCATTATCCATACATTCCCATAGGTGTTGTACCTATGGAATGTCCTTCAGTTATGATAGATTCAAATTATGATCAAAATTTCTAAACGTCTTTCTATTATAAATCAGGAATTGCCTGCTTAGGAAATATGTGTGAAAAACATTAAGTTTTTCACACATATTTTAAAGAATATTCTTCTAATTTTCTAACTAATATTTTAAAGGATTTTCTTCTAATTTTATAGATCATTCTAACAAGAATAACATTAGTGTTAATCAACAGTTGCATATCCATCTGTAGGGTTTTCTTTCAAAATTTGACTTTTAATTTCATTACATTCAACTAAAAATTTAAATTTGCATTATCATTTGTTGCTTAACATTTTCGTTAAGTGTTTATCCATTATTATTTTCTTAAAGGAATGATAATTGTACTGTAGCAGGGTATCATATACACAATTGAGGTAGACTTTATTAATAAAAAAAATACAGGTTGAGTATTCCAATACAAAATTCTAAAAGCTGCAACTTTGTTTTTACAATGAAATATGGTACATCGTCATGATTCTGTAAACCATCTTACATTGTTAGTGTGAGATGTTTGTTATTAATTATTTTCTATTTTATTGTTTATATATCATAAAAAATGTCAGAAAGGTGTGATTATGATAATTCCACAAGAATGTTTTGGATAAGATTTTTCCAAAGATGTTTTATATATCATAAAAAATGTCAAAGGTGTGATTATGATAATTCCACAAGAATGTTTTGGATAAGATTTTTCCAAAGATGTTAAATAAATTCATTTTCATTGTTTGTTGTGCTTATATTCTCATTCATGTCAAATAAAAAGAATTTTTCTGAAAGTCTGAATTTTTTTCATATCGGTTCAATACCATTATATCATGTTTTCCAAAGTCTGGAAAAATCCAAAGCCTTTGGTCCTAAGCTTTCTGAATTGGAGATATTCAACTTATATATAGATCACTTTTTAGAAAATTCTTGCTATTCATATAGGTATAATTGCTGCCACCATCCATAATACAATTGAATCTCTGTAATCCGACACTTCACCAATCTGACACTATGTGAACACTGCAAATTTTCCAACCATACAAATTTCATGTGGGTGCACCACCCACGTGAAATTTTCATGTGATAACTTGTCGATGTGAGAGTGAGAAACTAACGTAAACAAATATTCAGTCCCTATTTGTTTGTTGTGCAGGCATTACAGTTGGACTAATTTTTAAACTCAGTACACTGTTTTCTGTAAAATAATTTTTGTTTTGCTGTATCAGTGTTTGTTGTTTATCTCTGTATAATGCCATAAATTGGAAAAAGTGAAAAAATCGGGATAAAATTGAGGGATTTATGGACAATTTGAACAGTAAGAGCAGTGACAGGAAAGTCTTAATAAACGGAGTGTATTCACTTATGTAATTCCATTTTTTCATTGAACATCCAATAATCTGACAAATCTTTGAAATCTGATAAGTCCTGGAACCATATGTGTCGGATTAGAGAGACTCTATTGTACCCATAAAAAATTGAGAAACTATCTTTTTATAACAAAATAAGTTTGCAAAGTCATGAATTCTAACAAATACCAGTAATAATAATTATAAACTAAACATAATGGTTCTAATGACTCTGCAAATCCAGAGTTTGGCCTGAGCTCAGGTCTTTTACTACGTTCTAAATTAAATATAATTAAATCCAAAACAATCTAAATCAAAACTTGACATTTAACTGGCAAAAACAAAATAACCAGAAACTTACAGCTAGAAGTATCATATAAGTGTTAGATCTAGAATAACAAAAACTATGTTAGAAACTTATGCTAATAAATAGAATAAATTCTCAAACAAGTTAAATAACAAAAAATATAAATTTGTTGGACTCAAAACACTTACAAAAGTGTTAATTAAAGCTTTATTAAAACAATAATAAAGCACCAATCGATTAATCAACAAAACTTATTTAATCTATTCAAATATCCAATTATTCACAATAAATAACCTTAAATCTTACTTAAATTCTAATACCTCCACTACCAATACAAACTTCAAGCAATTGAGATCTTTACAAGAAACTTGAATGACACTTAGCCAGTTCTACGTCAATACAACACCTCGCTGTGCAAAGTCGTGGTTTAGAACGAATATCAATAACTCTAATTATAACTAAACCTAACGGCTAGCAACTCTGCAATCCAGAGTTCGGCCTGAGCTCAGGTCTTTAACTAAACTCTAATTTAAATATAAAACACTCTAACAACACTTCACGTTAACTGGCAAAACAAAACTGGAAACGAGAATGTACAAGTATGAGTAACAAACGAGTGTTAGGACTAGACGGACAAAAAGTGTTAGAAACTTAAATACTAATTGGAATAAATTCTCAAACAAGTCTTATGTAATTCCATTATTTCATTGAACATCCAATAATCTGACAAATCTTTGAAATCTGACAAGTCCTGGAACCATATGTGTCGGATTAGAGAGACTCTATTGTACCCATAAAAAATTGAACATCGATAAGAGATAATTCTTATGTTCTCATATTGGATCAGTGGTAAAATTATGTAGATTAGATGATGTCACTAACCGAGAAAGCTCATTCGGAAGACAGATGTCCATTCCATAAACATGTGATTGCTAAATACTATGACGGAGATATGGAAGTAAGTTAACTCTTAAACAAAAATATAATATGTTTAATAATGAATATAATGATAAATAATAAAAAGAGCATAATAAAATAATAGACAAGATAGGCCAGAGTTAACCTCTTCACAAGTTATTATATAAACCTAGTACTTTTAAGTAAGCAAATATTTTTAAGCTACTGTTTCTCTTCAGTTTTGAATCTAACTCAATTTTGTTTTAAATTTATTGTATTCAATTTTGAAAAGAAATTTTTGCAAAAAATTATTGTTTTGACATCAGAATTTCAAATTACTACAGTCTAATTATTAAAATCTTGATAGCACTATATGTTGTTGTTCATTTTATACATTGTTGATTGGGCTAATTTTCATCATCATCATTATTTGTATTATCATCCACTGCTGAATATATATTCTTCCTTTGTTTTTATATTTACAGGTAGGCCTCAATTAGCGCGAATAATTGGTTCCACGAATTTCTCGTACTAATCGAAATAGCTATCAAGAAGAAATGTAGAGTGATCACCTTAGAAGATTAACATGTTTAACACATTTTTTTTCCCTGAAAAATCCTTGGCAATGATCACCCATTTTACATGCATTATTTATCTTGATTATCGTGGAATTGACTACTGCGGTATTTTTCATGGCAGCAATAACCGTGATAATAGAGGTATTCCTGTATATATAATATACATTACATATACTAATAATACAATTGTTTTCTGGCCTATTATGGCTGCCCTCAGCCGGTAATCTCAAGTGAGCGACTAAAGTTCTAACTAGTATTGGATGCAGGCCATCCCTATTGGGATGTTTTTATAAATAAACATCCAGTTTAAAGTGCTCGCGTTGACATTTAAACGGGGTTGTTTACCAGGTGTTACAGTTCGATGTTAAACACCATTTTGTTTACAAGTTTCTAAAGCCTCTCAACAAGTTTCCAGTTATAAGTTATTACATTGTACTTACGTACGATATTTCGTCTTACTACATCGTAAATACTAAAAAGAATTAATCCGAGAAATGTTAATACAAATACAATAAATCCAAATTAATACAGTTTGAGAGGCAAAACTAATTACAGGTTATTACATTGTACTTACGTACGATATTTCGTCCTACTACATCGTAAATACTAAAAAAAGGAATTATTTCGAGAAATGTTAACAAAAATGAAATAAATCAAATTAATACAATTTGAGAGAGAAAAATATTAATTACAGATATGCGCCTCCTTTTTTCATAAAAAGTTGGTATGCCCCTCATTTTCATAACAGTCTAATTTTATAAACACTTTCTGCTTACAATTTTATTTTTCTAATCACAATTTTACAAATATTTTTATATAACAATATACTATATTTGGTATAAATAGTTCTTATACATAAAAAAATTACACAATAATAAATATATAATCATTTTAATACAATTAAAAGCACAAAAAAAAAACCAAAAAATAGAATAGGCCTACAGTACATGTTTAATACAACATAGTATCTAATACGATGGATGGGCTCATTTTTCAGCACATTCTCAAATCTAGTGTCATGGAAAATATCGTTACTCGCAATTCTTTTACAATCACTAGAGATTATTATTTTCTTTAAAATAGCTATAGCAGAAAGTTTCTGGATACATGGATATATGTGCTGTGTTTATAACCCTTTTGCTGATTCATATTTTTTTTTGTTGACACCAATTTGAATTTATTTTTTGCTTGTTTTTGTCAAAAATAATGTTTTTGTTAATTCTTGCGTGCCCCTAGTGGGACGTGCCCCACACTTTGGAAAACATTGTATTAATAGATTAGCTAATGTTAACATCAATAATTTCATTACATGTTAGATTAGTTTGATTAAACTGCCATATCCTCGTGGGATATTCTGTATCTGGTGACAGCCACTTATAGAGCCCATCACAGGCTAGCCAACACCCATGATAGGGTCAACCTGATTGTTGAAGGATGAAGTTCAATGAGCCAGGCCCCGAACCCTCCTGAAAAACTGGAAATGTGGGACACGAATTTGAACCCGGATCCTCCAGGGTGGTAAGCCACAGATTTACCACATGGCCATCTGGCCAACAATTTCATTACATAATTACATAATGGCGCTGTAAAATTAAATTTGCTCTTAGGTATAATTCAATTTTTTATACGGCCTGCATCCTGAAGGTTGTTTATCCGGCCCTTGGCTGAAAATAATTGCCCATCCCTGTATTAGATGGTGCAAGTTTTGTCTAAATTTAAGATAGCAAATGATATTAAAATTTACAAATAATACTATAATTAAAATGTAATTATTTTTTCCCCCCTCCATATATGTATCTATATAAACCATCCCTTTTGTCTTTCAATAAGTCTGCATATTGGGTGTGTTCCAAACTTCAACAGCAAGTCATCAGTGATTAGTCTCTTATGACATCAGAAATAACTCAATATCAATTTGTTTCTGGAATGACTTGCTAAGTGTGGAAGATAAGATGGCAGTTAACATGGTGGTGAAGAAGAAAATAATGAATGTTATAACTTCATTAATATAATTAGAAAGCACTAAAATTTATTTGCCAATAAACAACAGTGATGATAATGATTTGTTACAATCTCTAACTTTTAAAATCTTATCATCAATAGTCTGTTTCAAGATAACCTGACAGCTGAACCACCAAAAGTAACGCTAATCATATGCAATTTGTAAATAACAATAATATTTTGTTAAATTTTGTCACATGATTTTAAAATATACATTTTTAAATCATCTCAATTTAATATTTCGATATTTTATTTCCAAAAGCAACAAATTAGAGGATAATATATCATAATTTTAAACAACCTAGTTCCGCTGCTTCTATTAACGTAGTAAATAACACCAAGCACTTGAAGCAGGACAAACACACGTTTATTATTAGATATATATAAACACATATACTAATAATAGTCTGCCATTATTAGTATATGTAGTTTATATATATCTAATAATAAACTTGTTTTTGTCCTGCTTCAAGTGCTTGGTGTTATTTATTATAATAATATATCATTTTTATATTTTAAAATATATTAAATTTAACTAATAGGGACTATTTTCCTTTGTGTAGAAATACCCATAACAATGGTAGTGATTAATTGTCAAGTTATCTTGAAATAGACTATAGTAGGAACTACTTTTTCTGTGATGTTGGATAAATGGTGTCAACACACTCACCACCAAAAGACCGCAATGACTGTGTTGAGCATCTGATGAACCATTCCAAAACTCAACACTGATTGGCTTGTTGAGTTTTGGAATGGTTTGCTGAATTTTTTACTCATCACTGATTAGTCTATTGAGGTTTGGAATGCACCCATTCTTTTCTTTTAAGTTGCCAGTTTTCTTTGTTTATAGTTTTTCCTTCCTGTGTTATGAAATTATGACACAATCATAATTTCATAAATGCTAAAACCTAACAATAAAAAGTGTTTTAACTTAGATAATTTGTGAAATTAATTATAAATATAATAATAAAAAAATTAATAAAAATTAATGAGTTTCATTTTATAATATTGTAAACAAAATCTTCAAAATTCAATAAACTGTAGCACTTAATAGCAGTTTTAACTTAAATATATTTTATCAATTATATCGCTTCATTCTAGCACCTCTGGTCATTTGGGAGTTTTGTAAAAACCACTTTTGAATATAATCCTGAAGACAATATACCTAAAGAATCCAGGTCAAAATAAAAATCAAAAATGCTTAATATTTGAAGTGTTGCCTGGGCCTTGTGATAAATGAAATTTTACATTGTTAAAAAAAATATCGTGAGATTTTTGTCTGTCTAAGCAGACAAAAACTCTGGTGCCCTGCAGTAGTGGATTTATATTCACATACATATAAATCCACTACTGCAGGGAAAAAATTATGGTGCCACAACATTTTGTAACCAACATTTGTAGGTGTAATCACTTTAGACACCTAGCTCTGGGAATTTTTGATTGTTTTGCAAAATTGTGAAATCTGCAGTTGGTGTATTGGGTCTTGTCATTCAACAATCCCACTTCTTATATCAGATCTGCAGGTGGGTTTAATTTAACTGTTTAATGTCAAATGAAGTCATAAAAAATGGCACATCATTAGGCAGAAAGAATCCTTTTATTTCAGAAATGTTTTCAACCTCTGTCAACTGGTCTACATCAGCTTTGACAGTGGTTGAAAAGGTTTCTTTTTGCCTAATGCTGTGACATTTTTATAACTTTTATAAGTGGTAGAATGTCTACAACCATAGTAACTTCTAATGAAGTCATCCCAACATGAGAAATTTTGCATGTTCAACATGTGTGAAATTCACTGTCAGGATATGACTGCAATAAAATATCCAGCTAATAAGAGTTCAACGAATAAAAGCACTTTAGCAGTCAGAAATAAACATTTTATTAGTATTAATAAACTTAGTTTATTAATACTAATAAAATTTATTTCTGACTGCTAAAGTGCTTTTATTCATTGAACTCCTTATTATCTAAGAAATAGCAGTTTTTAGAAGATTTTATTTAAAAAATATGCAGCATGTGGATAAGTAGTGCCAAGGTCCAGGATAGAAGAATTGAAGCAAAATTTATATAAACAAATAAAAATAGTTTATTTAATGATAAACATAAGTAGATTAGTTTATAATGGATTTAAATTAGGCTTGATGACTTATTAACTACACACTAAATCTAAATAAAATAGAATATTCAATAAAGATATATTTAAATTAATAAGAATGCCATTGTTTAATAAATTGTCCAGTTTAATTGAATTTAATCTTAGTCAAAATTGAATTCACAATTAGACTTAGGAGATTGACAGTATGATCAAACTTTCTAATTTTCCAATGAAAGAGAGTAGCCTTTCAAATTGAATCATGTGACATATCTGAGAGAAAATGAGATTTGTATTTCATTTGTTATAATATCTTCTCTAAATTCTAAGCTTGTCATCATTTTTTCATTTCCATCAGTTGTTGGATCCCGTCTGATGGGATGGAATAGATCTTTCCTTCATTTACATTGTCCTAGTTCAATCTTTTTCCTGCTATCTCACTAACACAAAATTTGTTCTATTTATGCCCTCTGAGGCAGAATTTCAGTAGTACCTTTTTTTTTATGGAAGGGAACATCTTATTGTAATTCATTTCCTTGTCCACAGATATGTAAGTTTTCTTCCTTGTAAAAGTTATGTCAAATTTTGATGAATATGAAAAGAAATTATGATCTTATTCTAGTGCACATTGCAACAAAATAGATTATTACTATAAGCTAAATTAATAAATAAAATAATATAAAAATATCAAACAATATTAGGATTTCAGCCCCATTCCTAGACCTCACAAAATTATTTTTTGACTTTTATTTAAAAAAAACTTTGGTCCTATTTGTTGTAAAATAAGGAATTGCTGTTTTGTACTGCATGGCATCTGCCATTTCAGATCATATTGTGTTGTCAGTTTTGGAATGGTGGAAATTTAGATATTTTCTTTAAGTTAGATGAGACAATAGTATGTTTGTTTTTATAGTAGGAATAGGTAGTAAAAATGATTTGTATATTTTAGCAAGTGTGTTAAGTGGGATATACCTGTAAAAGATGACACAATCATAATTTCATAAATGTTCAAACATTTTTTTATTGTTAGGTTTTAACTTATATAATTTGTGAATAAAAGTATATTAACAAAAATTAACGAGAGTTTCATTTTATAATATTGTAACAAAATTTTCAAAATTCAATAAACTGTAGCATTTTAGCAGTTTTAACTTAAACATATTTTATCAATGGTATATTCCAAAGATGTTACAATCTTCAGCAATATTCAAATAACTACAAAAATGCATTCTGTAGTTATTCAAAAACAATACTTGTAACATCTTTGGAATATACCATCTTCAGCAATATTCAAATAACTACAAAAATGCATTCTGTAGTTATTCAAAAACAATACAAATTGCCTGATATGAGAGCATTCTGAATTTATTGACAAAGCAATTTTAACTTATAAATATGTTTTGTTAATTGTAATAAATATGCTCATAAGTTAAAACCTGCTATTAAGTGCTAAAGTTTATTGAATTTTGAAGTAATTTGAATATAAGCAGAGTTAAATAACTATAAAATATTTTCCAGAACTATTTTTTTAGTGATAAAATTCTTTTTACATAACTTTATTAACTTTGTTAATTAAATTCAGAAAGCTTACTCACATCTGTCAATTTGGATTGTTTATTTTTATGCAATGAGGTCTTGCCTGATTTCATGGTAATTTTATAGAATCCAGCTTGTATGGTATAAATGGAAGGATTTTCTTGTGTGAGTTTTATCAAATTAATATTTATTTGGTGCTAATTTTATGCATTTAGTCATAGTTCTGATAAAGAAAATACAGCAAATCTAAATTAATTTTTTGGATTGCTCATGTTAAAGTATAAGTTTACCTTAGTTTTATGTAATTTTTTTTCTTAAATTTAAGAGTAAAAAATAAATTGTAAAAAAATTTTTTTTAGAAACCAAATTGCCCTGTTACTATCCAAGGAGAAATTAAAGGATTAACACCAGGCTTACATGGCTTTCATGTTCATGAGTTTGGTGATAATACCAATGGCTGTACAAGTGCTGGAGCTCATTTCAATCCATATGGAAAATCACATGGGGCACCTTGTGATGAAGAAAGGTAAATTAATGAGCATGAAATAGATTAATAGAACAATTTTACTAATAATGCTTTGTATAATTTTTTAGAATTGATATTTTTTTTATTAGATTATAATTAAAATATTTTGTATTTAATTCATTAGACTTGTCTGCTTTTAAGGATTAATTTTTATATATGGTTTTTATTCTCAGATTATATAAATTTATTTTAAAATGATATATAATCATCAAATTGTAAAACTTGAAATTTTTGAATTTAAAAGATTTAAAACAAAATCTTGACTAACTTATTGAATCTTTTAAAAAAAAATTAGATGCATGAGTACCTTTGGGCTAGACTATTATTCTTCAGCTGCACAAAGTGAACATTAACAAAAAAAGGTAGTGGAACATTTGAGTAAATATATATAAATCATAATGTGAGCTCTCAAGTGTTGGAAGTTAGGGTATATGTCCATCTGAGAGAGAGACTGTCATGAGAGACATTTGAGATGGAATTTCGCAAATGGACACGCCCCTGAAATTCCCTCTTGAGAAAAACTGTTGCGAGTGTGTGTCTCATGACAGTTTTTCTCTCAGATGGACACTCACCCTTATAGAAGGAAATGTACAAGATAATGCTGGACTCATTGTGTTCTACTGAGTGGTGCACTAACTTCATGAAGAATGATCATCACAACAAGAATGAAAATCTGATTAATTTTAGGGATAAAGATTCTGTATCCAGTGCCTGGGAATTCTTGATTAATCAATGCACTAATGGCTTTTGAAATTCCAGAAACTTCAACATTAAATTACTCCAGGTAATTTGGTAATAATTATTTTTATTGCATGGCATTTTTATTATTTCAAGTGTACAACTTTTTTGTCCTTGTTCACATGATTTATAGTTATTTACATAAATGTTCTGCTCTCTTCTGTTAACATTCTCTGCAAAGAAGAGATGCAGTTTTGCCTATAAGTGCTTTTGCATATGTAATTTTCTTTTAAAAGTCTAAACTAATAGAAATTTTCATGTAGTACCTAGTTATAAATCTTTTAAACTGAATTGATTTCTATTTAGAGTTGCTGACCTAAGTCAGCTCAATCTTAAAAGCTTGAGCTTCAGTTTTTTAAATCCTATAACTTGTTTGTTGCTGTTGTCATCTGTAGATGTCAATGGAAGTAGAATGAAAAAGATAATAAAGGGGGGGTTAAAAAATTATATCCTAAGTATTATTATTAATCCAACTTTTGCAAATTATTATTATTATTATTATTATTATTATTT
>AYEL01069152.1:0-21879 GCA_000484575.1 Olivierus martensii
TGTGTGTGTGTGTGTGTGTGTGTGTGTGTGTGTGTGTGTGTGTGTGTGTGTGTTTGTGTTTGTGTGTGTTTTATATATATAAAATAGATGTATTAATCAAGTTATAAACATGACTTTTTTATAACTTGAAATCTACTGATATTCTGAACCAAGAATTTTAATACTCACCATATATATTTTATTGTATAATATAGGATTATTAATTGTATCAATGAAATGTTTATTTTAGAACTTGCATTATAATTAAAAATTTATATACAAAGGATTTTTTGGAGAAAATTACAATTCTTAAAATATTGCAAAACTACATAGTTAAATAGCTATATAATTTTATAATAAATTTTTATAAAATTAATAAATAAAATAAAAATATTTTATATGCTATATAATTTTATAATATATTTTTCTATTGAAATGTTTAAAAGTCTTGCATAATTTTTGAAATTTTCTAAAATTTGAAAACATAATATTATATTAATATTTGTAAAAGTTCATAATTCTGGTATTTCTAATTCAAGGAACATTTTTAAATATATTACAAAAATTTTACTTTTTTAAATAATTTTGTCCCATATGAGAAATTATGGATTAACTATATAAGCTGTTTTGATATGATGGCTTCAATATATTTTAAACTTTAATTTATATACACACACATATATGTATGTATATAATCAATTTTAAAAAGTTTAAATGCTCTTAATACTTTTTATTGTCTGCATTTGGTTTATTTTCTTTTTGTTATATAATCAATAAAAACAAATAAAAAATTATAAGATGAAATAACAAATGGAATTAATAATAAACAATTTAAGAAATATTAATAACAAAATCTGTTTAGAATTAAATAAATTATAAGCATATATAACAACAGTATGAAAAGGTCTTAATCAGCAATCAAATTGCAATATAAGATGGTATAAACTGAAATATTGTAGGTAAATATATTTTATAATTACTTAATATAAATTGAATAAATCTAAATAATGACTAGATATAAACTTTTGCAAACAAAATATAGACTTAATAAATAAAAATAAACATATTAACAACTTTTAAATATTCGAAATATCAGAAATGCTAATTTATCAATACTGAAAAAACCTTTCTACTAAACACCATTTCAGAAGATTACAATAATCATTTGAAAATATAGATTTATGCTAAATGTTTTAAAACTATTAAGTTTCCAAAAATTAAAATGTCTCAAGAGCTTCTACTAAGTTATTACTCAAAAAAGCAATTTTATGTTATTAAGTGCATTATTATTATAGTAAATTCTGATATATTAATTACAAAATATGCTTTGCATTAACTGTATAAAACATAGAAAGAAAATAATCATTATTATTTATATTTTCATATTGATATTTTATCATCAATATGAAAATATTAATTTAAATAATACAATATAATAAAAATATGCTAAATAATCATTATATTTATCATTTTGAATAATGTTCAATTTTTAAAAATAAAATATTAATCTTACATGCTTCATATTCATATTGACTCATGGCACTAGTATAATCACACTATTGACTCACAGCACCACAGAATTAGTTTTT
This sequence comes from Olivierus martensii, assembly GCA_000484575.1. Lineage (NCBI taxonomy): Eukaryota > Metazoa > Arthropoda > Arachnida > Scorpiones > Buthidae > Olivierus > Olivierus martensii. The sequence continues at coordinate 1,569 of AYEL01069152.1, forward strand.
TAAATATTTCTTCTTATTTTTGAAAATAATTCAATTATAATATTGTATATGAAACAAAAAGAATAAGGAACCTAATATATTCATCAGAGCTTTACTATAATAGGGAAGAAATTAAATCTTTACAAATTAATACAATGATTATTTATAAGCATCATCTTAATAGCAAATTTCAATAAAATCAATTTATAAATAATCTTCATATTGTCAAGTTCTGCTGCTTATTTAATGACTCTGATAATAATAAAAACATTTTGAGAAGGAAACTAATATTTATTATTAACTAACTAATAATAAACAGACTAAAATTTTTGATCTTCTATGGCCCTCTTCAATCATATCCAACATAATATAAAGAAGCCCATACTTGTTAAATGTGGCTGAAGAGAATCATAGAAGATTGAAAACATTACTGTCTAGATTTTTTATCATCTGTTAATGAGTTTTTTAAAGATATTAAAAGATTTAAATAACAGTAATATTCTAGTCCTTAAATGCATACTGTTTCATAAAAGTTATTAATTGCAAATTATTATAGTTCCAGACATATTTTAAATTTTGTTTCTTTAAATAAATTACTCATTAACATTACAATATCTTTTAAATTTATTAATTTAGAAATAAGTCAAAAATTTTTTATTAACTATATCAAAAACCAAAATAAGTATTTAAATATGTTCTATTTTTTGCCATAATTATCAATGCTTACAGTTTCTGTTCCTTTGATCTGAATGGCAAAATAAATACTATATTGAATATTTCTAAATAAGCTTATCTAAAACTCACTAATTGCTCAACTAAATATTTTTGGAATTTTTAGTCCATTAAGCAGATGTTTTTTAATCAGAAAATTATATATTTTTATTATTAAATTGTTATATTATATATATAGTTTACTACTATTCATCATTCTTTTTAGATTTACTTTGATGAGTTTGCATCAATAATGAATTATTTTCTCAATAGATGGCATTATATGTATAGAAAGAAATAAAGGATAATTTTAACTGTTTAATAAAATTTTTATATACATTTGATATTGATACTGAATTTGAAATATTATTTCCTATGTCATATAATATAAAAATATTACAAAATATTATATATATACTGTGCATACAGTAAATAATATTTCTATAATGCAATTCATCATGATGAATATCTTCAATCCTTACTCAATTAATATAAAAGATAATATTGATAAAGAATTAAAAATGTTTTTAATACTTAATGGATTAAAATATATTTGCTGCAATACACTCTGCTGTATTTAACTGGAATAGTTATAAATAATATTTTATATTATTTTATTCTGATGAAGTTTTTTAAAACTATAAATTTTTCAATGTTAAAATATTTTCTATATTGTAACATTTTTGAAAAGTTAAGATTATTATTATATTCATTAGACAGAAATGAAAAAATATCTTTGATTTGTGAAATTTTCGAAAATGTAAATATTAATACAAACTTTTTATAACATTAATATAGACTAAAAAATATAATTTTTAAATTGGAATGTAATAAATATTACAGCTATTGAATCAAACATAAGTAATTCACATTACAACAAGAACATCGCTGGTTCAATGGTTTTGGTGGTATTAAGTCTAAATCTTCATCATCAGGTGTCAGATCTAAGTTATATCCATCTCTAATTAACTGTTGTGTTATTTCTCTTGTTGTTGATTTATTCATGGGATGGAATTCATAATCATCATCACTATTAATAAAAATAAATGAAATATTTATTATTACAGGAAATAAAAATTTAAACAAATATATAATAATCACAATTAGTATATTAAACAACAACAATAATAATAAACTGGAAAGTTTCCAATCTTTTAAATTTTATTGATATTAATATATTTAATAAGATAAAACCTATAAAAGATGAAATTAACAGAAAGAAAATTATGTAATTATAAAATTAAAAACAATATTACTTGATTGTACTTCCTAATAAAAGTAATATTTTCTGATTGATATCAAGCTATAATAACTTACATTTATTTTCTCATTAGAATAGTTCTTTATATTGTTAATTTACAAACTTTCAGTCATTTTCTTATTATTATTTATTGTATATTGTTAATGCTTATTATTATAATTGTCTATTAAGAATGAGTTTATTAAAATGCTATACAATTCAATTCCATAATGATTTGCCCACCATTAAATCTCCTTGTTAGAAGCAACATCAATATAGCTTCTATCAATAATTATTAAAGCTTTTTGAGTGTGCAATGTACATATTAAAAGTTCATTCATTTAACTTGTAAAATAAATACAAATACTTTTTAAAACCAAAATTAAAAATACAAATTTTTATGTATTATTAAATATTTATTAGTAATTAAAAGAAAATAACATGTAAATGCCAAAATGGTTTGGTCAGTTCATTTTTCTTTTAAAATTATTTGGCGATTACTATTTAATATTTAGTGATATTTCCTTTTGTCTTAATGAGTTCATTTATTCTATTAGGCATGATAAAAATCAAATTTTTAGCATTGTTCTGGAGTTATTTTTTTCCCATTTTTAAATTTGGCATAGCGGATCTTTGGTTTTTGATTGCCGTTTACAGCTTTCTTTAAAATATCTCACAGATTTTCAATAGGTGACATATCTGGAATAGTTGCAGGCTAATTTATTATTTTCAAATTAATATCATTTATCCAGACTTTCATTGTCTTTGTTTTATGGTAAAATATGCTGAAAGATATATTGACCAACTGGATGCAATTATGTGGTAGATAGAAGTAAATAATCCTTCAGTATACTGATATAATTTATGCTTTCTGTGGGGATCTGCAATATAATATAGGCTGAAACTGTGTTCTTCCAACACGTGCAAAATTTCAGCATCAGGAAATGTTTGAAAACATTTGTGAGGATTCTAAGAAAAACGTCTCTAGTTAAGTCTGAATTAATTAAAAGCATCAAAAATATTGAAAAGTTACCTGTGTTGGGAAAGTGTCCGAGTTCCGCCATGCCGTCGTTCCGACTGACTGTCAAGAGTACATTAATGACCACGTGCTCGACAAAAGTAAAAAGAAACAGGGAGGAAATATTGAACCTTTTATTGTTAGCAGTCTTGAAAGAAATAATACAGAAGATTTAGTTGTAATTAACCGTTTATTGTTTCATTTAGTTAAAATTTTGTTACATGCAAATGAAGGACGTGATAAAACTTTTGACAGCTGAGTGGAGCTGCGTTATCCCGTCAGCCGTTGTGAAGTGTTCGTCATTAGATATTCATCCTTGGTAGTGAATCAACGTTGTCCAGCTGTGAACTTGTCTTCGTGTTGTTTTGTGTTGTGAATGTGTGCCGGTCGGAACAAAGTTACAAAGGAGTTCTTTTGCCAGTCGCTGGAACGTTGAAGTAAGTTGGACTTTTGTTTGTTTTATCTCGACAGGATAATTACAAGAAACTTGTTTGCTTAATATATTGTAAGTTCAGTTATTTCAATTATAATACAGTTTATTTATTTCTACAATGGAGCAATGCTTTTTGGGCCTCGATCATTTAACTAACTGGCTTGATCGAAATGATATCATCATCATAATTAAAATAAGTGCAAACCGAAAGGAAGGGACGGAGGGGGTGCGGAGTCAGAATCCGGGCCGGAGTATTGGGGTAACCCCATCCCTGCCACATTATTATAATTATTCAAAATATTGATTTCATAATACAACACGAATAAGTAGCGCAGAGAGCTAGGATAGGAGAACTGACTCAAGTATGTATACAATGAACAAAAATAATATATTTATTTAATCATCAAAAAAAAAAAATAGAAATGCATATTCATCCTTGGTAGTGAATCAACGTTGTCCAGCTGTGAACTTGTCTTCGTGTTGTTTTGTGTTGTGAATGTGTGCCGGTCGGAACAAAGTTACAAAGGAGTTCTTTTGCCAGTCGCTGGAACGTTGAAGTAAGTTGGACTTTTGTTTGTTTTATCTCGACAGGATAATTACAAGAAACTTGTTTGCTTAATATATTGTAAGTTCAGTTATTTCAATTATAATACAGTTTATTTATTTCTACAATGGAGCAATGCTTTTTGGGCCTCGATCATTTAACTAACTGGCTTGATCGAAATGATATCATCATCATAATTAAAATAAGTGCAAACCGAAAGGAAGGGACGGAGGGGGTGCGGAGTCAGAATCCGGGCCGGAGTATTGGGGTAACCCCATCCCTGCCACATTATTATAATTATTCAAAATATTGATTTCATAATACAACACGAATAAGTAGCGCAGAGAGCTAGGATAGGAGAACTGACTCAAGTATGTATACAATGAACAAAAATAATATATTTATTTAATCATCAAAAAAAAAAAATAGAAATGCAATATTAACTAAATACTAGATTTAAACAAACAGTTGTTTATTAAACTATTAAATTATTATAACGAAATCAAATGAAACTTTCTTGAACAGAAGTGAGAGACAGTGGATCCTGAGTTGTGTAGACATATCTGAGAGAGAAAAGTTATACATGCTCCTTTTTCTTTCTATTATTCTTTATTTCACTTTATTTTTGTAGATTTTCATATTAAATCATCCAACATTCCCTAGTTAAAATCTTCTTAAATATAACAGAATGCCATCCTAGTTCCTTATTCCTCGTTGGACAACTACAGACAGAACCAGAATTATCTCCCTTTCCTACATTTTCATAATGGTTTTGAAAGTCAAGAAAACTTTGATAGTTTCTTCACCAATTCTTCTTACTAGCCTGCCAGCAGCAGTGGCGGCTGCTCCAACAGCAGCCTCGATAACCCTCTGAACAAGGAACCATCTGTATTTACTCAGCAAGAGATGGAATTCTAGCACTTCCTTTCTCACATGAAACAAGAAAGTTTGCTACAAAAGATGAGTGTAATTGTCATTTTAGAGATGAGTCTATTTTTTTTTTCTCTCAGTTAACCAATTCTAATAATTATAAAATACAGTTATCTGACAAGCTATAAATATGGCAGCTGTATATGATGTCAATAAGAGCGTCACAAAAGATGCTTAAAAAAATTATTTGTTTTTGAGATTATCGAACCCGTTGACCCTCACATCACTTCCATTTTAGTTAAGAAATAATTATATACAATAATTATTTCTTACATTATTTCAGTCATTTGGAAATTTTCATGGCCTCTCAGGACTTTACATTTCACAGTCTTATTGACAATGTACAATTTTCCAATGCCTGAACTGCTGATACATCCCAGACCATTACACTTTGAGAGAATTTGACAGATTCTTTGAAGACAACTGAAATAGAAAGCTTCCTCTTTCTTTTGGATAGCATATAGTTCTTTGCTTCCAACCAAATTTCAAAGCAAGATTCATAGGAAAAAATTACTTTTCCATGAATCATTACTCCATGAATAGTTACACTCAAAAACTAGCACAAGATTGCGGAAATTACTTTATTTCTGCAATCTTGTGTTAGTTTTTGAGTGTAATTGTTTTGCAATAGTGGAGAAGCAGAAAAATGCAAAGAAATATCCATAAATAGTATCTTCTTTATAAAAAATTAAACATAATATATTAATATGGTACTTTTTATTATTTAATAAGCCCAGATTAAAGCTATATGAATAGCTCTATTACCATGGCAAAAAGGCTATTAAAACTTGTCAAGAAATTTTGGATGCCTAATCTAACCTCTGTTTTTTCTGTTTTATACTGAGAAGAGGTTTTGCCTTTTGCTTATGAGTATTTCATCATCTTCATGAATCTAAACTTAAAACAATGGTATAAAGAAATTATGATCAAAATGATAAAGTTTAATATTAATGTATATCAATATATAAGAATAAAACAAAAATTATTTGAACAAAACAGTATCTATACAAAAAAAAGCAATACTATATTTGAACTATTAAGATCAACAGAGATTGAAACCAAACAACTAATTTTCCTATTCAAGGCATTAATTTTCTTTATTTGATATTTACTAAAATGTCTATTATATTTTCAGTCCTTTTGAAATTATTTCTGATCACTTTGCTTTATGCTATGATTTTTTGATATAATTTCAAATAGTATGGATATCAGCAATAAAATAAGCAGACTAAATTGGAACTAAGTCATTTGGAATACCATGATTTTTGAACTAGACAATTTCTTTTGAGATAATTTTTATACTATATGTGTAAAAGATCTTCAGTTGATTTTTGAAAATTTATATAATTTCTTTAATTCATCATTTTATATAATCACATAGAGAATTAAAAATATTTAAATTAATAAAAAAGTTTTTAAAGCTTACATACAATTAAAAAAATAACAATTAAAAACTTAATATTTCTTATATTAGAAAATAATTAGATAATTATTCTGATCTTTAATTATATAATCAACTAATTGAAAAATATTACACATATTTTATATAAACATTATCTGGAAAAATAAACATAGATTTATTATCCTTCTAAAATTTCAATGATATTTTTTATTTTACAGTTATCCTTTCATTATTAATAATATATTACTGTATATACTTGAGTATAAGCTAAGAAATTTTAGAAAGAAATAGTTTTTATAAAGAGTGTTAATTTATATCAAGTTAATGAAAAAAGGAAAATATTTATTATACATATTGAATAAATATTTATTTTTCATTCTTATAATTTGAATAATTTGTCTTATTTTAATATATATCAAATGAGATTAATATAGCATACCTTTCACTTTCCCATGTTACTAAAGGATGTTCATCAGATTTTGTTACCACAGGAACTTGAGATTTACTAGGCACTGTTAATCTATAATAAATTTAAATTTAAAACATTTTATACTATTTTATTAAATTTATGCTAAAAATATAATAGATTTTAAATATTAAAAATATCAATTAATAAAATTGTTCATCTAAAGTTAATCATCAATAAACCAAATAATATAATTAATTAATATTTCCTATATTAATAATACTAATATTCCTACATTAAAAAATTTCATACAAAATAAAATACTTATTTTTCAAATATTGATAAAAAATATATATAATGAAATACAGTTTAATGTCAAAATATATTTGTGAAAGTAAATAATTATAATAATATATAAAACTATTTTTAGATATTGTGCATATTTTATAAAACAATTTAAAAAACTATATGACAATTTTTTTATCATCAGTTAATCTGATAACTTTTGATTCTGATTCATGTACTCAAATTGTTGAAATAAAAAATATCAAAATCATATTTTGTAATCAATTTATTAATAATGTTTAACATTTAGATTTTTAAAATTAATGATATTTCTGACTACAAAATTCTCACTTGATTTTCAAAATAAAATTTTTTATTTTTTCATTTAATTTTGAATATTTCAAGGATATTAATACAAAATTGATAATGAATATTGCATGAACAAATGCATTCATGAACAATAATCTTTTAGTTCAAGCACACTTATTTTACAATTTTTGGATACATAGATTTATCTATATCAGAGGAATTTTTTTTATCCAGGATTCCATAAGTATGCATTAAAAATTTTACAAAGTTTTGCAAGAATTAAAATACTGGTATCCCTTCTATAACATGGTATATAGGTTCCTGAAAAACACCATGTTGTGTGAAACTATGTTATATAAGACCTAGAGCCAATACAAAAAGATGAGTTACATTCCAAAACCAATTAAAAACAAATAACTTTCTTTAATTCTACATAAAAATTAAATTTTAATTAAGAATATTAATAACACAAAACATAAAGAAAGAAAAAATATATATGTATAACTCTAAAAATAATATACATAAAACAAAAGGGAAAAAAAAGTATACAGCCTATATAACATTCATTTAATAATTATATCTTCCTACACACTGTTTCATTAAAATTAGAACTTTTCTCTTTAACAAAATCAACTTCACTTTCTGAACTTTTTTATGCATTTAAAATTTGTGTATCTTCTGTTCTCTTTAGTAATTATGCAGTACAAACATAGACATTTTACAGCACTAACAGATCTAAATCATTAACGTATCTGGAAAAGAAAGCAAACTTATTACAATGCTGTTTTTTTTAATTGATAATATGGATACTTATTCAACAGATGACTTGTGTAACTAAAATCAAAAGAATTTAAATACTGTATTAAATTTTATTTAATTAAAATTACATGAATAATAATGAGCAAAAAATAACGAACAGTTAAGTAAACAAAACAACTATGAAAGTCTATGATTAAACCAAACTACTAATCAAATAATTTCAAAATTATTCTTTAAGGATTTATTTGATTAATTAATTTATTTAAATGGGCAGTAATAATTTTAATATAATCCAAATTTTAATTGAAAGAAAAATAAAAATTAGTAAGTGATAAAGATCAGTACGACTGTGATGGTTCAGATAATATTGGAAAATTGGGCATAAAAATAACTACGTAAATTCAATGAAGAAACAGAATTTTATTTATAATATATATATATATATAAATGCAACAAATTTATTAAGAAAATAAAAAAATCAAAATAACAGCATATATATGAAGATAATTCGCAAAAAATTTTGAATACGTGTATTTATATGAAAAAATTCTGTAAAACCTTTCAATTTAGTTGCATGATTATCAACTCTACCAAAAAGAATATCAGGATGGCACTACTTAAATGCCTGGATCCAACTAAAGAAAAAAGAAATTATAATAATTTAGATTTAAAGACAAAAAAGCACTTGAAAAATTAATATAAAGAACAACAATTCAATACATACATGAAATAGTAGTTTTATTATCCATTTCCGAAGCATCAGTAGCAGTAATAACAGAAGAAAATGATATCCCACTACATTTGCTAAGTTCATCAATTGGAAGTTGTGGATCCGTTAATACTGTAATATTATGACACTCAATAAATAAATATAAAAAATTAATTATTACTATTATTAAAGTACAGTAATCATTACTGCATAAGCGATGTTCCTGATCATCACACTCTGAATTATTTTGGCAGTCTGTACACGGATCTCCCACCTTATAGGGTCGTGAATCACGATCTTCTACACTGTCATAAAAAGATTTTTGAAACAAAATTGGATTATTATTGTTTTTTTAACAGAAAAAAATTCTAAAGAGAGCTTTAAATATATTCAAATTTTAATGCTAAAATTTCAATGAATTTAAAAATCGAAAAAAAAATTTAAGTGTTAATACAGATAACCCTCGTATAACACGGTAGATTCCTAAAAAAACGCCGTGTTGTGTGAAATCTTATTAAATGAGACCTGGAGTTAATACAAAAAAAAGGAGTTACGTTCCAAAACCAATTAAAAACAAATAACTTTCTTTAATTCTGATTACATTCCAAAACCAATTCAAAACAAATAACTTTCTTTAGTTCCACCTAAAACTTTTCCTCACCTTTGAAACCATGTTTTTTTAAGAATATCAATAACACGAAACATTAAAGAAAGAAAAAGATATATACGTGAATCCCAAAAAATATATGTAACAAAAAGAAAAAAATATATAGCCTATGTAACATTAATTTAATAATTATATCTTCCTTACCGCTGTTCAGTTAACACGAGAACATTGTTTTTTTTACACATCTGGACATCTGGAAAACTCTCGCATCAATCAGGCCATGCAAGATGGTGTCAGGCTGATTGAGAGAGGATTATACTTTGTTCCGCAAAGCTATACAGAATTTTCTAACACTTTTACCTGTTTATCCTTTTGAAACCTATCGTCTCTATCCCCACAGGGAACGAGACCCGAGAAGCGGGGGTTTGCAACGGTTCCTACCATCTCGGGAGGCTAAAATGGCCGCCATGTCACCCTGCATGATCCTTCCCGGCTTTCAGTTTGGCGAGAATCTCCCCCGTTTCGATCACCGATGCAGCCTCTGTCGGGATAGACGCCACCTTGAAGACGATTTCGGCCGACGCCATGCAATGGCCGGGCTCTGGCGCCTCCCCCTGGCCGAATATCACTCGGGTCAACTCCACGAGATTTTGCGATTCCGTAGGGAAGCAAACTTCTCCCGATCTGTGGATGAACCCACTCAGCCCGAGCCAGACCACATCTCGGGTGGGCACCGTGATGGCTTCTGTCCCTCCATCATCCATCCCGTCGGAACGGTACAACGCCTTGGGATTGTGATTCCGTAGGGAAGCAAACTTCTCCCGATCTATGGATGAACCCACTCAGCCCGAGCCAGACCACATCTCGGGTGGGCACAGTGATGGCTTCTGTCCCTCCATCATCCATCCCGTCGGAACGGTACAACGCCTTGGGATTGGGACCCTTGTAGAGGACTGTACCTCACGCAGGACTTACATCCGGCCGATTCATTGTCCCAGACCCGCAGGGATTCGGACGATCGAGTGGCTCTGCACAGAGTTTCCTCGGCGATTGGTGGGTGCAGCTCCTCTTTACCGAGCCTATATGAATTTCTTCACTAGAGGCAGCCACTGGGAGCCGGGCGCCAGTATAGCCGCTGGACCTCTCTATAGAGAGTCAAACGAGGTCCGGACAAAATGTCCGGCTGAGACTTTCGGTATCTGTCGGCATGGCGGCGCCACACCCTGCCAACAGCCGTTCCTGTCACATCTAGCGTCTGCACACGCCCGTCCTGATGCGGTTCCATCCCCGCCTGGTCTTCTACAATATCAACTTCACTTTCTGAACTTTTTTCTGTATTTAAAGTTTCTGTATCTTCTGCTCTCTTTACAAAATCTTTTAATCTAATCCGCTAAAAAACAAATCGTTCCTTAACACATACTCAAAAAAATTAATTAATAAAAAAAGTTTTTTCTATTCTTTAATTTCACATCCCTCTTTTGAAGAATAAAAACTACTTTTTATCAAAGAACTGAACGTTTGGAATTTGAAACACAAAATACTCACTGGTCAACAATTAAATCAATTTCAAAATTAATTCAATTAACTCAATTTTAAATAGAAATTGAATATAGACTACATATCGTCCTTTCATGGCAAACTGGCGAAATTGTATTTATGATTAATTTTAGCCATCGATGATTTTAGCAAATTATTTTCCAATGATTGCATTTTATTGTGTATTGCGTGCCCATATTGTGGACTTAAAAAATTAATGAAAATGTTTTATGAAGTAGGAGATTAAATGTAATTTTCTAAGTGTGTTAAGAACCTTGTTGTAGAAATACTGTGTTATATGACGGTTTCCGCAATTTTCTAAACGTGTTAGAGCGAAACCATGTTATACGAGAGTCACCTGTATAAAAAAAAATCATTAACTTACGCTGGATAGAAATTGCACACGTATGTATAATCATCAGAATTACTTTTGCACTTTTTTCTAAAACAGCCAAAATAATAAAACTCGGCTCTCACCATCTGAATTAATATAAATTCAAATATAATCATTCCATATATAATATTAAAAGATTGTAAATGCTTTTCATAAAGGCAAATTATAAAATGTCAATGAATTTATTTAAAAATGAATTCTTTTATTTTTAAATGAATTAATGAATTATATTATATAAGTCAGGGAACGTAAAATTTTGTTAACACCAATTAAAAACTCAATGTAAACTGCTCTCATAGGCACTAACTTATGTAAGGGTTCAAGTAACAGCACAAATGAGCAGTCCAAAAATAAAATACTGAATAAATTTTATTTTTAGGAACGTTTTTGGCTTTCAGCTGCCCTCTTCAACTCTAACAATCATATATAGTTTTTTGAAATAACCAACTTCTATAAAGCAGTTGTTCTAGAACAGGGGTCGGCAAACTTTTGAGACGGAAGAACCAAATCTGTCCCTCACAACAATTTAAAAATTATTCGAGAGCCATAAATATATTTTTACAAAAGAAAATTTAAAGTAATGTTATAACAATTTATAATATTAAATATATCTTTATTAAACGAAGAAAAAAACTCGCAAAAAATTAAGTCATATGTTCAACCATACCCTCCTCTCCCTCTGTATATCCCCTCCACCCTCGCTTTCACTTCCCTGATATCACGTTTCGGGCATCTTAGTACCACGAAGTTATTCAAGACCTATAAAACAAATGAAATCACCATTTTATGAATGAAATTCCTTAAAAATTTTATAAATAACATTATAATAGTTTTAATTTTTCATTAAAACTACCATAATGTCATTCATATTTTCATTTTTAGCTTTACTTCGGAGCCATATGTACGTACCCAAAGACCCGCATGTGGCTCGCGAGCCGCAGTTTGCCGATCCCTGTTCTAGAACATAGAACAGACCAAAGAGCCGCATGTGGCTCGCGAGCCGCAGTTTGCCGATCCCTGTTCTAGAACATAGAACAGAACCGAGTACATCGAACAAAATTCAAAATTTAAACATAAATTTGCTTACAAATAGATTATAATAAATTAAATTAAATCTAAAAATATAACAGATTATGAACTTTTTCTTTCATATATAACGAAAAAATTATTTTACACTAATTAGTATTTAAGATCACAGTCTCGTTTTTTCCTGGTGTTACCCATTGCCGTTCTGCTGCGCTCTTTCGTTCAAAGCAAATTTCCAGGCTCGTGAAAGATTGATAGATTGTCTTTCATTTATTAATATTCCTTTTTCACTTCCTGCAAAAATTTGTAATTTTTCTGCTACTGGTAATTCTTTCATATTGTTCATCTGCTTAACAACTTTAGCTTACCTTAATGTCAAATTCGTAGGCCCTTCTAGCCAATGCTGTGTTAATAAACCTTTTCTTATATCTGTTTCGTGCTCTTAGGTTTCTCGCTGTGGCCCCGATGTATATTGTTTTCGTTGTTTATCATTATTTATTAAAGGTATCTCATATACCCCTGTCTGCTCTTCACTGCCGTACACGTCTTTCACGTTTTTTAGTATGCTTGAGATTGTGTTTAGTCGCTGGTTTCCTTTCACTTGATTTTAGTATCTTTTGCACTGTTTTATATCTTCTTAGGACATCAGGTATTACCTCGTACCCGTTGTTTACTATACTATCAATTATCCTGCCGATTGTGGCTTTTTGCTCTTGATTGGCGTTGCTTGTATTTTCTCTTCTTTTCAGTGCCTCATTATAAATTTTGTTTACTAATTTTTTTTTACTATAGCCGTGCTTTTCGGCTATTCCTATAATTAATTTCATTTCATCCTTTAAAAACGTGTCCGTATTACAGTGTGTTAAAGCCCTATCCACGTATGATCTTACGGTTGCCTGTTTATAATTCCATGTCAATTGATCATTGCGGGATTATTACAGAGATGTTTGACGATTTTCTATAAATAATAGTTTGAATGACGTAGTCTTTTATCATTAATTGTACGTCGAGAAAATATATTTTTTCTTGTTAGACATTTAATTATATTGTACTGTACAGAATACAGATGAACATCAGAAAATCTGTATCATTTACCACATTTACATGGCATTATGATAAACATTTTTAAACTATATTTCCGTTTGGAAAATTCATTATCCATTATAGTGAAAGATATTACTTTGTTTATTAATAATATATTGAAAATTATTAAATTTAAAAAAATCATTTTCCTTTTTTACAATTAATATTATTCGTGAAAATTAATGCTTTAATTAATAAAAGCACATTAAATTTTATTCCATAAGTCAATGGAATATTTTCTCCAGAAGGAATAATATTTTCAGTTAATTTTGGTATTGAATGATGATAAAAATTATTTATATATTAGATTATAGTTTATAAATGATATTTCATTACAAATGAAAATAATTTAATTGATTAATTTATTTGAGATCAATGTTGATAAAAGTTTGCTTTCTTATTGTAAAAAATGCTTAATTAGAGGTAGCGAGGTAGCGCTACCGTAGAATATGCTTGACACATTAATTAGGGGGTTCTCACGATAGTGTTTCTCAGGAACTACTGGGCTGATTTACTTGACTTTTTTAAATGACCGTTGGGGTGAATCTAAAATGTCCAAAAAATTTGGCCTTACGAAACCACAGTGGGGTTTCGCAAAGTGCCAAAAACCGCAAAATTTTCATAAACGGCACATTCGGAACTTAATAAGTCGGTCAATATTATTCGGATTTTGCGGTATGATGGTAAAATTACATTCCGTCATAATGAGCCAAACAATTTGATGTATAACATGTCGAGCTACATCGTACTTTATTGGAAAATAGATGTCGAATTCTCACATGTTAGACAACCTATACAAGCTTAAATTTTTGCGTAAAATTGCTGAAATTTCCTGACATTGTTGTGCGACTGAAAATCTCGGTGGATCTTTTTCCGTTTTGAAAAATCCTGTTTAGAATAGTTTATTCAATGTGAAAATCGGCGAAATTTTTCAGACTTACATCTACTTCATCTTCATGACTTACTTCATGAGGCAGCTCGATGCGAAGCCTTTATGAAGTAAGGCGGCAGGCGGTTCAACTCCGCCTGAGGACAAATTTTTTTTCTTTTTCGTTTTTAAGTAATCTAGCGAAAATTTATTAGATGAACTGAGAAAACATGGAATCAAGAGTTTTCGGCCACATGAACACGAATTTGCTACAACCGGCGAGTTAGCTTATACGTACAATAATCGACATATTGTAAAGTTTATTCAATAAGAAATTTTGGCCTAACAAAGTAATGGACTAGTTTATTGGAAAATGCTCTGAAGAGGCAAAAAAGGTGAATATACTCGAGGTCTCAAACATTAAAAAGAAGTGTACAAGCATCAATACGAAACGTACAAGACTTAAAATTTCGAGGTCTCAAACATTAAAAAGAAATGTACAAGCATCAATACGAAAAGTACAAGACTTAAAATCAATTTTTAAAGCTGAAGTTTATTTTAACCTCTGAACTTGGAAAAAAATCTCTTCACCAAAAACAAAAGTATATTCCGCAACATCGCTTACAAAGCTAAACCCCCTGCTGCTTACTAATTCTATAATATTTTACTTGCTCAGATACGGAATATACTTTTTTTTGGTGAAGAGATTTTTTCCAAGTTCAGAGTTTTAAAGTATACTTCAGCTTTAAAAATTGATTTTAAGTCTTGTACGTTTCGTATTGATGCTTGTACACTTCTTTTCGATGCTCGTACATTTCTTTTTGATGTTTGAGACCTCAAGTATATTCACCTTTTTTTTCTGCCCCTTCAGGGCATTTTCCAATAAACTAGTTATGAGAATATATGGACATATATAGTGTAAATATATATATTTATATAAATTAAAGATTAAAATAATTGGTGGAAGAAAGCTTTTATCAATTTTATTGATAGCAAAAATATGAAAATAATTTATTTTATAATTTTATCTTGATATTAAAATTTAACTAATAGAGTTGAAAAATTGTTCATATAACTTTATGCTTAAAATATGAGAGTGATTCATGTTATCATGAAAAGAATAAATAATTAAATCCATTTTCTATTTGAAATTATCTTGTGATGAATTTTCCTTCAATTTTTGGCATATATTTATGATTTAGTTGAAATAATGACAAAGCTAAAAAAATATAACATTTACTTCAAAAATTTGAATTATGAATGAGATAACTATGGGTACAATTATTATTTTATTAGTTGAATCAGCTTTTATTGATTAAAAAGCGTGATAATTACAACAACAAACGATTTGAAAACAGAAACTAAAGAAAATAATTTTAAAATACTGCGCTGTATTTATTGTGCAGATCCATATTACAAAAATGGCTCTAATTTAATTGCATAAAATATGACTCTAGTAGAGTATGTAACAAAACTCATTATTTATTGAGTTCAAATATCTTAAATGATTAAAGATAATGTAAGCTTATTTTAGTAGTATATGTGCATCTCTGATGTCCAAAATTGTTTATTTTCGAAAGTTTTTTGCACAACATATAAATAAAGTAATTTCTTAACGTTGATCATTATTGTTGAGATTATTTGTTTCAGTTTTCTGGATTATTTTTCAAATTAAATTTCAGAAAACTCCATATGAAATAATGACAAGGATTGAAATTCACGAATTATGTGACTATGTTTACGCGTATCTGAAACTTTATCAAATTTCTCATCAAAAACATTTATTCACAGTTTATGGTCATTCTGTTCCGAATTATTTTTCTTCAATACAAAAATATTTCATTCTACTAATATTTCAGGAAATTAATTGCTTGAGGAAACGTTCTTTAAACAAGTTTTATTAGATAAATAATTATTTTATAAAGATGAAAAATTTTTAAATTTTTACTATAATATAGTTCGGGTTATAAAAGTTTTCTTACCATCTTGTAATGTTTACAAATATCATCACATTTATTTGATTGAATGTCATATTCTTCTCCTTCTGAATCCCACATCCGAGTTAAATACATCTCATCTGTTCGATCTACAACGAAAATATACTGGGTGATTAATCTTCCACACTCTTTCGGACCAAAATCAGTTATAGATGGACAATTTTTTCCCCAATTTGCCGCCACTATTGCCAGTTCTTCACGCCATGCCTAAAAAGATAAAATAAAATAAATAGTAATCAATCAATGAGTGCCTTTACATTGAAATAATATATGACCATCTGAAATTCATAAATTCTGTATTTTACTTCTTTGTTTACACAACAGTAGTATTTCTCAGAAAATAAAGTATGTTCAGAAGAAAACTGATTCCCATTTCGCATTTCTCATCTCAATCTCACAACTGAAATTATGTAAACGTTGCAACTGATATATTACATGTTTCACTAGTGATTATTATTAAACAAGAAATATGAAAAATCAGATTATAAACATTTAAACCAGGGGTGGGCAACCTTTTTTGTAGGGGGCCGTATAAAAAAATTTATGATTAGGGGTGGGCAACCTTTTTTGTAGGGGGCCGTATAGAAAAATTTATGGAGGGTGGGCAACCTTTTTTGTAGGGGGCCGTATAGAAAAATTTATGGTGGGCCACAAGGCCAAAACAAAAACAATTGATAATAATAGTATTTATTTAAAAAAGAGAAGGTACAGATCTGTCATCCAATTCCAGGTGGGAGCCGAAGTAGTAACGACTCGTAACTAAACTAAATCGTGTTAATCCAGCCCCAGATGGGGGCCGAGGGTAGCAACGATTCGTAACTAAACAAAAAATTGTCAACCTAGCCCAGGTGGGGCCGAGGGCAACAACGACTCGTAACTAAACTAAATCCTCTCAACCCAGCCCCAGGTGGGGGCCGACGACAGCAACGACTTGTAACTAAACTAAATCCTGTCAACCCAGCCCCAGGTGGGGGCCGATGACAGCAACGACTCCTAACTATTCTAAAAACTGTCATCCAATTCCAGGTGGGAGCCGAAGTAGTAACGACTCGTAACTAAACTAAATCGTGTTAATCCAGCCCCAGATGGGGGTCGAGGGCAGCAACGACTCGTAACTAATCTAATACGTCAACAGGCCACAGTTGGACCGAATATGAAATATTATCTCTATGTATAAATAAGTTTAATTTTAAGAAAAGCGATAGAGGGTAGAACTGAGTAGTTCAACCCTTTGAAGAATGAATATGAAATTAAAAGTGTATGGAAAGTATTAGGAAAGAGAGAAAGAATTCTGTCAGAGGAAGTGTAACAGAACACTAGCGGAAGATAGAGTGCACCCTTTAGTCGCCTCTTACGACACGCGGGTGATACGGTGGATGAATTCTGACCCCCACCCACAGGGGTTAGAATTGTAGATTCCTCCGATTGAATGTTATCAGGCCTTTCTTGGTATTCGACGTCGTGTGTGTTCAGGAAAAACTTGGCCAATTCTGTTTATTTTATTTTTAAGAGCTAATTAGATAAGCAAAAGTTTAAAATTCGTTATAAAGAGTTGAAATTTATTATCTCCCTAATTTTAACTCTGTTTATTATTAAATTTAACTATTACTCACTTAAATGTAATTTCCAAATTGATAAACTCATCATTCATACTATCAATAAAACAACCTTTCTGTCCTTTAGTAATATTCTTTACATAAAGCCGCAAATGTTTTCTGCAACAGAAAATGTTCGAATTAAACGTTTGCTCGAGAAGTTATAGTTATTTTATGGTAAATTTCCAAACAAATTTATGCTTCTAGAACGAATTTACCTTCGATAATTCACTGACAATGGCAACTCTAACAAAATAATTTCTTTTAATATTGTTAACAAACAATTATCTGTATAACATTGTTAATTAATTTTCGTCATCAAATGCGCTGATCAATTCTCCTTTCTAATGTTTTTCCACCGATAGAATCTTCTAAACGATAAGATAATTAATTAGTTAACGATTTTATAGCTTATTAAATATAAATTCGATATCATCTCTATGATTTTCTAAAGATTTTTTCAGTAACTGAGTGAATTAGATCAAACGTTTTACGATTTTTATCTGCCATGATTTATCCATCCACTGGCCAGCATGAATAATGAAAATCGTACCATATTTACATCTGCGATGATTTCGATAAAACTAGACATTATGTAAATTATTTTAATTCAATTAATGTCGTATAAATTTTTAATAATTTTCAGTAGTTTAATTAAATAAATTTTTCGAATAAATAAGAATTTATATTAAAAAATGTCGGAGAGTGAACGGACATTTTTTGTAGCGTCTTTTTTCCTATTGGTGGTGCTGATTGTTTTTTCAAGTTCGTCTGCAGCATGCTGAAGATAGCTATTTTTTATGTAGCAAGTATTAATATTTGTTAACCAACGATCTGATGTTAACTACCTATTTAGAATTAAATAATTATGTTACTGAGTGCAAATTGTTTTATTCAATCCCGACTCTGAAACAGCAAAAAATCATGAAAAGTTCAAAAAGATTTTTTTCATAACGGCTATAATGGTTAGTTGAATTGCTCTAATTAGTTGGCCAAAGTAAACGTTTAACCAATACAAACGCTTATAAGTTAAATAGAAGATGAATTATGTAGGGTAATGGTTGGCGGAAATTTGCAGTTAACGTGCCACGCCTCCGTTTAAATAGATCTTGGACTGTTTTCATTGTGTTTTTTTTTATCTTTTTGAGTAAATATCAGTGAAAACGAAATAAGTCTGAACGACTAAGAAATAACATTACATATTTTATAGTAAAGCAACATTTCCTTTCTTTATATCATTTTTTATCAATTTTGTATTTTGTCGTAGGAAAAATTCATTTCTGCTTCAAATTTCAACAAAATTAATTTATTTCAATATAAAATTGAAATAATGAAAATAAAATAATCTATAAAAGCAATAGTTCAAGAAAGAAGAAAACTTAAAATATTTCGATTCATTCAAAACAGATTGCAACATTTTTTTTTTTTTTTATTAACAGATGACGCCACTTTCCACTCAGTAAGAGAACTGAGTGGCGGGGCGAAACAAACCCTTCCACTGGTTGCCCACCCCTGCGGAGGGGTCAGCAGGATTTTAGAGGATGGGGATCGACGGGCCGGGCCCGGACCCCATGATAAATAATTTCAAGGGGTGGGACCCGAGGCTCGAACCCGGGTCCTCCAGAGTGGAAAGCCGAAGCGTTTCCACGCGGCCAATCCGGCCGACGAATTTTTACACTTATTGCTTGACAACTTGATTTCAGTTTTCATGAATGTTTGTTATAAAACATATAATTTAATTTAATCCGGCCGACTAAACAGATTGCATTGCGAACGTCTTAAAATAACAAGTGTCTAAAAAAACATTTCAGAAACAACAATCTGAGACTAGTTTTTTTTGTAAGAAAAACAAATATAATATCGGACATAACAGGAATAGAACTATCTCGATTAAAATATTTGTTTTTCTTTTATTTTATTACATGATCCGAACATTATATCACGTCTAACTGGGACATAATTTTTGCATTAAACCCGTCTATTGGGGATTAAGTTTTTTGGAGTCGAATTCAACAGAGAACGGACGGCAGATGGCAGTGGTTTCCTGGGCGGGAAAAACGAAAAAATGCCGACGAAAGAGACTGATATTTTTTCTATTTTTCCAATATGTCTGTATAATGTTCTGTTTCTGTGATATTTGTGTAGTTAAAATAAAATTTTGAATTCAACTTGACTAGTCTCGATATTATTGTTCACGAAAGAAACTCTTACCATCCCGGAACGAACAGTGACTAGCGAATCGGTGTTGAAGTAATATCTTTTGATTCGCTTATTTGCTACAACGTCATATCAGATTCACATCTCAAAAGACGAAGTTTAAACAACAATTCATTGGATAATCCCCGTTCATTATTCCAAATGTACGTTTTTGTCAACTACATACTGGATGGACTCTTCAATGTTAGAAAAAGAGGCCGTCCATAACCATAGTTAGGGACTCCAACAACGTGGCGGACGCGAACGTAAATTCGACAATATAG
>AYEL01069153.1:0-20085 GCA_000484575.1 Olivierus martensii
GAGATGTTTGAATTTTTACAGTTGCATTTAACATTTTCAATGGAAAATACTGTTATAGAAAAATTGGAAGTGGGATTTCTATAATAGATTTATTTTCAATATAGAAAAGTATACACCATAACAACAGATTTATTTTAGATTACACAGGAATTATTGGCCCTCTTTAGCTGATGTTTTTTTATCCCTAAATTAAAAAAAAAAACTGATATATATAATGTCCAAGAGTAGAGTATTTTAAATATAAATACAAATAAAATAAATAAAAATATGAAACTTGTTTATATATAATAGTGAATATTCTCATTATTTATGAAACAAGCACATTTCTATTATTTTTCTGTGATGAGTTTTATATAGTTTTATTTATTAAATCTAAATTAGCTTTATTTATAAAAATTGATTGTAGAAAGAGTAATTGGAAAAATGGTAGCAGATATGTTAACAAAGGGGCCAATAACATATATTAGTTAGAAGAATTTGAAAATTTTTATAGATCTCATACCGAAAATAAAATTCCAAATATGAGATATCATATTTGCTGCCAGGAGTAATACATTGGTTAATAAACATTTATCATAGCAGATATAGAGCTGCTCATAGTTTCCTTGTTTTACCTTGAACATATGGTGTTTTTCCTTACAGGATCTATATCCTGAATTGCAGCCAGGCACAGAACAACATATTGGCATTTTTCGTCAAAAAAAATAAATAAAATTACTTCTCTAACAACAATCTAGGTCAGGTTACAAGTACGAATTCAGCCCTACGTAAAGCACTGTATATACAGAGCTTTAGCCCTACGTGATACGCAACGCACTCTAGTGATGGAATTTCAAAATCTTACAGCAATCGCGTCGAAGTGTGATGACCATATATATTTATAGATCATGGTCGCAATAAAGAGTCGGGAAGTGAGGCCTGATGAGATTGTTTCTAGCAACGGTCGCGGTTGTGGTCGAGATCGCTGTCGCAAGGCCAGTGTGAATCCAGCCTTAAACTACGTTTAGACGGTGCGCCTCTGCATGCAACGTTGTATGCAGAATGACGCATGCCTCAAGGCGCAACAGCCGCATGAGCATACAACTTGCCCCTTCGTGTTCACACGTGGAGGACATGCCGACACGAAGAGAGTTGTATGCTGCCGCTTTAGCGGCAGCTACTGTTACTTCCTAGAAGTTGAAATAATTGTTTTACAAGTTAAATGACTTTAGTGAGGCTATAACCCACCATTGCTCTTTCCCTATAACCCTTTCCCAAATAGCACACATTAACACTTGAATACAACTCGGTCAATTAAGTAGAAAGTATAAAAATATTTAATGTTAAACATAGTACTAACAAATTATTTTCATTTGCCAATCTTTCAAAGACATTCGTTTTTAATAATAAAAATCACCAGTTGTGATGCTGTATTTTTTTATTTCAGCAGAACTATTCGACAGAAGATCCACTTTTTTTTTTTAAACTTTGGTGTGTTCCCGGTGAAAATATGACCTCAATCCTTTAATTTTATTTAAAATAGATTTCGTATCCATTTGATATTTCTTACCTAATTCGTGAATGGCATTGAGTTGTGCTTCCCGGTTTTTATATAATTTATGGGAAGGTTGCCATAAAACAACTTCACAACGATAATCTTCAATAAATTGAAGTGTTTTCTGCTTCAACTATTTAAAATATGGCCAACATTCAAAGTTCTGAGATATTAACTACATCTACTTAAATACTTAAAATACTTTTTAAAGTATTTAAATACTTAAATATTTAATTATTACATTATTAATATAAGGTATGTAAAAATGTTCTCCAGTTGTTAAGATACAAGCGTTCACTGGATGTAGAACAATAAAATTAATTTAAATATTAAATATAGACATAACTTATAAGAAAGTAAGTACTCTACTACAGTAAATGTCAATAAACTTTATTTAATATTATGATTATTTATTACCTAATAATATAATAATAAATAAATAAACTTCTTCAAGTTTTTATTTAATTATATTCATTTATAAATCAAAATTTAAATTACTATAATTAGTTAAGAACCAAGAACAGATGGATCTCTGTAATTATAGAAAAATGAAGTGACGTCATATTTAAACTTCAAATTTTCCGAAATTGGGGCCATTAATTCAGTGTTTTCTTTCTAAAATCTTGACTTAAAATTTTCTTCTAAATACACTAATTTATGCTATGAATCTCGGAAACACCTTATATAAACCATTGAGAGTGTTGGTCCTGTTGTCGATAGGAAGTTTATTCAGTATGTTTCGACAAGTTCGTCCTGTATTCGTTTACGTTTAGGTAGATTCCCGATTATCCGTGGCTAATCCAATATCAGATAATAAGGAGTTTTTTGTACAGTCAAAAACCAAACTGTAAATTTCCGATTTTTTGCATTCATTTTCATCAGTTATATGCAGTATTATACAATTCGAAATATTGATAAATAGAATAACATCAAATTACTATAATTAGATTCAAATTCAGATAGAATTCTTTCATGTTCTCTAACAATTTCTTGAAAACTTATAAAGTTTTCAAATTGTAAAAATAATTAACAGAATAATTTAAAAACAAAATTATAAAAAATGGAATATTAACTACTTTAAAATTATTCGAGAACGCTGTTAAAGAATTCTATGAAAATTTTATATACTGAAAATAAATACAGTTTTATGCAAATTTTAATGCAGCATTTAAAACATGTTTAAACTTTTATGGGGATAAAGTTAAGTACACTTTGTATATAATAACATCTAATAAAATTTTAAACATGTTTTAAATGCTGTATAAAACCTTATGTTTTGATTAATAATATATAATTGATAACAAAATATGTAATAATTGATAAATTACCAGTTTATTCATATTAGTCGCTTTTGGATCAGGATATTTTCTTTTGTCATTCATCGCATGCTGAAGATCCAATTTATTATCTTCATCGAATCCAGTTTCAACAGGTTCATTCTTCAAATATCTGAGGAAAACGTGATGAAATTCATTATTTTTTTCGAAAACAGTGCCATTTGATATAACGATGGATGCTTCTCCCAACCAAACGAAGTTCGCCAACAACACGAAATATCTTCCAATCATCTTTGTAAAATCAGAATTATATAAATATATTTTATCAAATACAAATTTAATTTTAATAAATTGAATATTTCTTACCTTTCTTAATATTCAACTTCTAAAAATAGCGTTGAACGAATAAAATTTAATTTTTCAAATTTCACAAAACGCTAAAAATTCTACGTTCGAAAATTTGAATTATAGCAGTTTTTTCTGCTACCTCTTCCTGGCGCTTAATATAAAACTACATTGTAATATTTATATTAAAAAAATTGATTTAACATTATTATTATCATAAAATTAATTTTTAATCAAACAGTACAGTAATAGGTATAATTATATTAAAAGTTTAATTTTAAGGTCATTAGTTAATCAATTAATTAATGTTTGATTAAGTTTACTTAAATCGTCATATATACATGGAACGTAATATCTGACAGCGAAATATTTTTATAAGCCATCACAGGCTGATCAATATGTATGTTAGGTCAAGTGGAAATTTGAAGAATGACGTTCTAAAGGCCAGGCCAGGCATCTCCTGTAAAACTTGAAATGTGGCCAAGCCGCTATCCTCTCCTAGAAAATCAAAAATATGGGATGCGGAATTGAACCCCGTCTTAAAGATGTTAGCGATTGCTTTACTACGTTGCCACCCAGTTGACACTTAAAGTTTGCATGAAAGCAAATGTTTTTGCATACAAAATAAAGTTTAGTTTTTACATCACAATTCACTAACGATATATTGGTAATAGCATAAATGTAGTCGATATAATAAAGTTGAAGACCTAGATTTTGCATTAAGGTAGCTTACTTCATAAATTCAGTTTTCTGCGCGGGATGATGCAAATGGTTCTTGTGAAAAATTAATAAATTTCTACACTTGGTGACTTTGATTCGGTACTCAGTAGTTCGGTTAGATTAGTTGGATTAAGCCGCCATATCCTCATGGGATATTCATTATCTGGCGACGGCCACTTATAGAATCCATCACAGGTTGGCCCCATCATGGCCAACATTCATGATGGGGGCAACCGGATGGCTGAAGGATGGGATTCAACGAGCCGGGCCCGAACCCCTCCTGAAAAACTGGAGGTATGGACCTGGATCCGAACCCGGATCCACCAGGGTGGTAAGCCAAACTTTACCACGCGGCCATCCGGCCGATTTCAGTAATTCGGTATTTCGTAATATACCAAAGTACCGAAGTACAGTCTATTCCGAAAAGGTTTTCACTACTACTACTTAACGTTTTCTGGTTACGATTAAAACTTGATGTATTAGTTAGTATAGTAATAAGACATATGGGGTACGTTCCTAAACTGAACGGTTTATAAACCGCTTTAGCCAAGCGTTCCAAAACTGCTGTTGAAGATAAAACATTTTAAATCGGTTCGTGCATCGGAGTTATCGAAGTTTTTCTTCAATGAATGACGCTAGGGGACAATTTAAAATGGCATCAGCAAAGTTTTTTAATTAAAGAAACGTTTATATTTTTATATAAAGTGGCCTGCATGTAATAAATAATTTATTTTTTATATATAAAATATTTATAGTGTATCTACAATTATTATTTATATTAAATATGCTTTTTTACATTGTGATTTAAACGTGGTGTATTAATTGATATGCGAATTTTACATTAAATTTTTATTAAGTATACCATTTTAAGAAAAATAAAATTATAAATTGTAAAATTTAATTCATTTTTATATATTTTATAGATGGATGCTGATTATGATCCTCAAAAACATTTTCAAAAAAAGCTTATAGAATCTTCAAAATATAAAAAAGGAAAGAGAAAATCAAAATTTTCTGAAATGTTAGCCAAGAAGAGACCAGTATTTGATCCTAGTAAAATATGTTTTTGAATAATTATATGTAAATATAATAACTTGAAATATATATATATAACAATAATTTAAATTTTATTCAATAATTTAGATTTGAAAAGCTTTGAAAATTATCTTGATGAATATTATAAATTGGACTATGAAGATATCATTGATGATTTGCCAGTACGCTTTTCTTATCGAAAAGTTGTTCCAAATGATTTTGGACTTACCGTTGATGAAGTAAGTCAACAAATATAAAACAATATAAATATTTATTTATTTGTTCTGATTCAATATTCGAAAATCCTTTTGATAAATGTACTAATAATAAATTGATATTTTTAAAAAAAGCACATTAAATAAAATTTACTGTTTATCCAATAATACATTTATTGAATGTGTTTATTGTTTACAATTATTTAAATTTTATAAAAGAAGTTATATTATAAATTGGCTTGATTTGCTTAATCAAAAATTTGTTGCAGTACAATTTTTTGGAAACTGATTGTTAATTTATTTAAATCTAAATTTATTACTTGATTTTTAAATAGATATTAAATTTTAAAATTAACTCTCAAATTATAGAAACTTAGCATGCTCATTTTTTATTAATACAGTAATATCTGATTTATGTAAACTCAATTTATATAAATTCAGAGATACGTAACTTTCTTCCTTCCCCTTGCTCACTTGTTTGTTTCAAAATTACATAGTGCATGTCTATGTGTGTACATATTTCATTTACCGATTTATTGATTAAGAGTCTTTAATTACAACTACACTATATAAACTTTTATAATTTGTTGTTTTCTTGGTAATAAAGAATTAGTTAAGAATCTCATATATATGTTCCTGAAATTAGATTTGGGAATCTGTAGGTACCCCGATTTACGTTTTACTTCCCAGTCCCATCTATTGCATAACTCTAGGGTATTACTGTATATTGAATTTTATTAAAATGAATATAATATAAACTATAAATTACATATTAAAGTTGTTTAAATATTATTAGATTTTAACAGCTGATGATAAGGAACTGAATCGATGGTGTTCATTAAAGAAAACTTGCCAATATAGGTAAAAATTATATTTCATTTCATTGATAATTTTCTTTCATTTTGCTTAGTTTTATAAAAACAAATATTGTTATTTTAGGACAGAAGAAGAAGAAATATATGATGTACAAGCTTTTCAGAAAAAATCCCAAAATATAATTATGAAACAGAAAGTTTTATCAAATGCTTATCAACAAAAGTATGCACAGTAAATATTCAATTTATTATTTTGATTTTTAAATTTTTCAAACATTAAAAATATTTAATGATACTGTTAAAATAGCAGTTCTCCACTAATTATTATTCATATATCATTTTGAATTTTAAGAAATGTTTATTTTAACGAATTTGAATTTAATTTTTGGCTCACTAAATTTAAAATATTTACAAATATAAATCAAGCACTAAATTGAAAAAAATTATTTTATTTTCATATCATTTTTGGCTCAAAACTAGTCGTCATCAACTTAATTATAGTAATGGAAAATATTATTGCATCACCTTACAAATTAATTGGTTTACTAGGAATGTATTTCTTTTTCTGATTGCAAAACCATCTAATTAGCTTATTTGGGTTCATTTTTTAAATTGTTATAATAATGTTTGGTGAAATAGGTCATTGACTTATAACTGTAATTCACTAATGCATATCCTGTTGTGATGTATTAAATGACGCATTAAATATTTTAATGTTAGTTGGCCATCTCATTTAGTACCATAACATTGATACAAAAAGTTCTCTGCATTGCTTACTATTGTTGAAAATCACCAATACTACAATTTTCACATACAATGTGAAAATGTGCTTCTTATAGAAGGTGATGCAATAATTTTTCCACTACTGTAATAGTTATTATTTAGCTAACTAAATGTGCTTCTTATAGAAGGTGATGCAATAATTTTTCCACTACTGTAATAGTTATTATACATTCTTTTTATATTTTTCTGAATATAAATAGAGCTGAAAATGTTTAAAAAATAAGATAATTTTTCCTCAATTTGATACTTGCTTTATCCTATATTTGTATAAAATATAATGCAGCTAGGAATTTCTTTAAAAGTTTGTTAACTAAATATTTTTTATTTCATATTTTGAAATTTTATTTAGTGAAGAAGCAGAATCATCTTTTATTAAAAGTGAAAAAGGTCATAATCAGATTTATTCTATGAAAAAAAATTCTAAAGCATCATCATCATCTTCAAATATTAATTCTGAGCATACATCTATGAAAGAACAAACTATGTCAGAGAATAATGAAGAAGTCACAAAAAAATATAAAATATCTACTACTAACAATTGTCATAAAAAAAAGAAGAAAAAAAGAACAAACTATGTCAGAGAATAATGAAGTCACAAAAAAATATAAAATATCTACTACTAACAATTGTCATAAAAAAAAGAAGAAAAATAAGAGAGATTTGTTAATTGAAAATTCAAAAATATCTCCACATCTTAAAAAACAAAAACTTCAGAAAAAAAAGAAATCACATAAAAATAAGACTAATTTAAATGAAAATATTTGTGAATTATCTTACAACAGATTAAAAGCATATGGCATCAATCCAAAAAAATATAAAAATAAATTCATCCAGAAAAATGTAAATAAATAAAATAAAGTTTTAAGTATTTTATTTGTAAATAAAAATCTTATTTTATTTTTTTAAAGTTTTTAAAAATACAATGAATAATTTATATAATGGTAATTTATTTTTAATTAATTTTAACAAAATTGCATGTAAATTTTATATTTTATTTGTTACAAATTATGTATGGAGATTGGTATAAAATAGTGGTCTATAGAATATGATGCATGCATCCCTAAGAGTGCATAAAATATTTTCAGGGATGCATATTTTTTTGCTTGTCATAATATGTGTCTATTAATATGATGCATGCATCCCTAGGAGTGCATAAAATATTTTCAGGGATGCATATTTTTTTGCTTGTCATAATATGTGTCTATTGTTTGGGATTACATGTTGTTATTCTTTATTGATAAAGGGCTATGCAATTGACCAATTTTATAGGAAACACCTACTGCTGTGATGTCACAATATGGCATCAGACTGACGGTAAAAACAAATCACACGTGGTCATGGGCATGACTGTTCTATCATGACGTCTCTACAAACTCTAAATAAATTTACAATCAAAGTAGGCTTCAACTACAGTGTTCTATCATGACGTCTCTACAAACTCTAAATAAATTTACAAAGTAGGCTTCAACTACTTTAAGCACCATTCAAATAATACAAGAAGGTCAAGATAATGTGGTTTTTCCTATTTTTTATGCAAGTTATATACATGAACTTGAATTAAAAGGAAATATATTATCGACCAAATGCTGCCGTAATCAAAGAAAAAAAGAGGAACCACATAATATAGAACTGTTATTTGAAACTGATGTTATTATTTTGAAATTAATGAATGCACTGTTATTCCTGTACTGCTGGGTAAGTTTTAAATTTACGATATTATTAGGTTGATCATATTTTTTTAGAAAAAATAAAGGACAAATTTGAAAATTTTAGAGTTTATTCCTACATGTTTTCAAAAAAAGTTTGTAACTCTCAGCAGTCTGCATGTTATGAAATTTTCTTACTCTTTATATCAAATATGATACTGTGCACTTTTCTAAAAGTTTGAAACTGGTTGGATTGTGTTAGAACAAACCTTTGGTGTAAATTTTAATTAATTTTGAAATAATTAAAAATGAAAATAGATCTGAACAATTTTAATAAAAAACATTACAAAATATAATTAACAAAAGACCAAACAAATTATATATTTATTTAACAAAAATTAAAAAGACATTTTTATGATGAATGTATTTTTTTAAGTACATGATTATTTTTTAAAAAATCATAAAATTCCAAACACTTCATTTCATAGTTGCTATTTGTGTAAATGCAAGGTTCAAGACTAAGTTGAACTTTTTCATTATTCCAAATATTATTTATAATTGAGAATATTCTCTCAGTAGGACTATTTGATCCAGGAAGAAAAACAAAATTCTACAGTTTTTTAAATATTTTTGAAAGGGATTTGTCTATCAATGAAATGTTTAAATAATTTAACTCATTTATGATAACAACTACCTTTTAACCTTCTGAAATGCGGTAATCAGTCTTGAGAAAATGTGCACTGCATACACGAGATGAACTCGTCAAACTATATTTCATTCTTAATTTAACTTCCCATTCTTTTTTAATCGTTTATACTTTGGAAATTGGTAGAAAGACACGTCATCGCTACCTTGCAAGTTTGTGCATTCAAATATGCAACAATAAAAGACCATTATATTTTTTTAAACACCCACACACTGTTAATGATTTTCTGTCACTTGGCAGCCATGTTGGAAATAACACTGGAATACTGGGAAAATAGAGAATAGAACTGAAATTGGTCAATTAAAAATATAGAGCCCTGGGATATGGTAACATCTGTGAAGAGTGTAGAGTTTTATTTTCAGTTATTAAATATACTGATTTTTTTTGTAAAGAATTTAGATGAAATGATTTACACATGGTATATCAATATCAATTATATCCAGAAAGAATTATTGATTTAGTTTTTATTTTTGAAGAAAATCATTGGGACTTACTTTTCTGAAGAAAATGATGCAATAATAACAATTAGTAGTAATTACTGTTTATAAATGTTGCAAACTTTTTATCATAGTTGCAAAACAGACTTACTTTTCTGAAGAAAATGATGCAATAATGACAATTAGTAGTAATTACTGTTTATAAATGTTGCAAACTTTTTATCATAGTTGCAAAACAAAAAATCTAACATATGCAATTTTTGGTTTCAAATAAATATTGTCATATGCCACACAATATGACTAATCAGACATATTTATCAAATGTTTGCCACCAGGTTTATTGATGGTTGAAGGATGGGGTTCGAGCCATCCAGTTGAACCCCATCCTTCAATTATACTAGTTAATCTCATTATGGATGTTGGGTTGTAATGGGTTCTGAAATGGCAGTCACTAAAAGTATCCCATGTTTGATTTTGCCTCATGATTAAAAATTACCATGGCTATAGAAGGCAGAATTCATGCACTTTCTAACCTGTATGCTATAACAGATAGCCTCTTTTCTGCTGATAATCCATATTTTTTCTAGGTATATTTTTTTTCTCTTTGCTCATGCTTTCCATTTGGTCCTTCATTCTTTAAAGAACTAAGCCACTGAATATGACTCTTTCTGTTTCATAAAGATAAGGTAAAGGCCTCAAACCTACCAGACTATCTGTACTGAATTTTTTTGGGATATTAAAAGAAGTGAATGGGTAGTTGACATCTTTACAACAGATTTTTTGCCCCATGATTCATATAACGGCCAATGAAAGCTTATCTACTAAGAAAATTAGCTTAATTTTAACATGTCACCCTTTTATAATATCTAGTCAACAAATGCACCCCTTAAGATCTTTCTATTTTGGCTACATAATTTTCTAAGAGAATTTTGTCACCTCAGACAGTTATTAGGTGAATGCGGGATTTTGGGAATTTTTTGCTATTTTGTTTTACGCTCCTTTCCAATCAGATAGATTACTAAAGGGCAGAATCACTTCCAACCACGGGCTACACCCACACCCGTGGAGGGGGTCTTTTTTTGGTCAACAGATGATGCCACACTCCATTCTTGTAGAATACTATGTAGTGGGGCAAAACAAACCCTTCCACAGGCTGCCCACCCCTGCGGAGGGGCCAGCCGGATTGTGAAGGACGGGGATCCAGATTTTTTGCTATTTTGTTTTACGCTCCTTTCCAATCAGATAGATTACTAAGGGCAGAATCACTTCCAACCAGGGGCTACACCCACACCCGTGTGGAATTCCGGATGAACGGAAAAGCGGAATTGACAGACAAATGGCCTAAGACCCGGTCCACGTTAAATGCGCGGGCAAGGACGACGGATGAGGCTGACGACTCGAATGATAGAGGCGGAGAGCAACATTGAATAAATTCAATAGCTTCTACCTGAACCCCATGATAAAAATTTTCAAAGGGTGGGACCTGAGACTCGAATCCGGGTTCTCCAGAGTGGAAGCCGAAGTATTTCCACATGGCCAATCGGCCAACCCGTGGAGGAGGTCAGATGGTGAAGGCTATAGGAATCGCTGGGAAGGTGCGGCCCTAGGCTATATTTCATTGATGCAATATGGCCCTCTCTCCCAAAAGTTTGTCCACCCCTGCTCTAGAGGACCGGGTTCGAGTCTCGGGTCCCACCCCTTGAAAATATTTATTATGGAGTACCCGGGTTCGAGTCTCGGGTCCCACCCCTTGAAAATATTTATCATGGGACCCGGGTTCGATCTCGGGTCCCACCCCTTGAAAATATTTATCATGGGGGCGGGTTCGAATCCCGGGTCCCACCCCTTGAAAATATTTATCATGGGGTTGGGTTCGAATCTCGGGTCCCACCCCTTGAAAATATTTATCATGGGGTCGGGTTCGAATCTCGGGTCCCACTCCTTGAAAATATTTATCATGGGGTCCTAGGCCCGACCTGTCGATCCCCGTTCTCCACAATCTGGCTGACCCGTCCGCAGGGAGTGGGCAGCCTGTGAAAGGGCTTGTTTCGCCCCGCCACTTAGTACTCTGCAGGGGTGGACAGCCTGTGGAAGGGCTTGTTTCGCCCCGTCACTTAGTATTCTCACTAAGTGGAAAGTAGCGTCATCTGTTGACCAAAAAAATAGTTTGGAGTGTGGCGTCATCTGTTCATGATATCTATAAATGTCATCTATTGACAAAAAAAAACAGAATGGAGTATGGCGTCATCTGTTGACAAAAAAAATAAACCACTGTCGCTTCTGACATCAAAATTTAAAAATATTACTTTACCAGAATGGAGTATGGCGTCATCTGTTGACAAAAAAATAAACCACTGTCGTTTCTGACATCAAAATTTAAAAATATTATTTTAATACTATACTAGATATCAAAATTATTAATTATTTTTTATTTAATTTTTAACTAATAAAATAAGAATTATTCTACAGAATTTCTGCTAAAGAACTAATGATTTCGAATTTTTTTTTTAATTAGTAACGTTTTATTTAATTTCGTTCTGAATATCGAAATATCTGAAATAATTTAGATTAACCTTTTCCTTAATGAACAGTTGATTATAAATATTAAATTATTCAAATTTATAAACTCTTATTTATATAAGTGTTTAATTCATTTAGTGATACAGTTTCCATGACAGTAAAATACTTCTTCATATACTAATATGTTATAATTACATAACGACGAGTCCGGATGCCTGGTAGAGCAACTTTCAAGCGAAGGATGGGGTTTTTATTTATATAAGTGTTTAATTCATTTAGTGATAAACAGTTTCCATGACAGTAAAATACTTCTTCATATCATTGAGTTTCGTTTCCATAGTTGATTTATCATTAACTTTATGGAATGATACCGTTTTCAAGAGAAATGATGCATTACAGTTCCTTTACCTCAGAAACTTGAAAAATAATTTTAAATTAAAGGAGAGTGGATTACATCAATACGAAGAAGATGATTTTTTAGGAGGGTTTAATTCAAATCGAATGAATGCTGATCCACCAGCGGCTGATATGAATGAATTGGTAATTTTCAAATTATAAGCTTTTATTAAAAATGCTATATTAAATTAATAAATTAAATAATTTATATAGAATTTGAATTTAACATTTTGATATCGGTTCGAGTGGATGATTATTTATAGATTACTTTTGGATATCATTATCCTGTTTTGTTTGACTGAATTCCCAATGTAGTTTTTAGAATTAATTTCGGTACTTTTCGATTAATGGGGCGCTAGCCGTTAATCGAATTTGAGAAAATAACGAATTAACACATACTTCCCGTATGTAATTATTCCAATCGACAATTGTACAATGATTCGTTTTTAATAGCAGTTGACAGTGATATAAACAAATTACCACATTTGGCGCTTTGGCGCACAATTACGACTGGTACCCCCATTAACCGAAATGTACCCTAATTTCTTAACATATTTTTGACAGCATCCAATTAAGAGTTCACCATAAGAGGTCATTACTTACAATAGAATCGAGGAGAAGGCTGAAGGATGAAGTTCAACAGACTGAGTAATGATCCCTCCTGAAAACTGGAAGTATGTGAAAAGCAATTAAATCCAAACTTCTTGGTGATAAGCGATTGCTTTATCATATAGTTATATTATTTGGATGAATAGTATTTTAGTTTAATACTATAATTTGTCAGCCGGATTTCAGCGTAGTAAAACAGTATCATATCCTCTTGAAGGATCTGAGTTCAATTCCTGATACAAGAGGAGGATATAATTTGTCAGCCGGATTTCAGCGTAATAAAACAGTATCATATCCTCTTGAAGGATCTGAGTTCAATTCCTGATACAAGAGGAGGATAAGTGAGAAATATCTTCTTTCTTCTGAGAAATATCAGTTTTTAGGAGTGTCTGAAAAATTGACACGGAGACCACCTGAGAATCATCAGTACCTCCAGTTTTTCAGGAATGATCCGGCCCGGCCCCTTGAATCCTACCTTTCAATTCTCCCATTGATCCTATCACGGGAAAAAGCCAGCTATGAAAGGCTCAGAAAGTGACCTCCGTTCAATGCATCCTTCGTGCAATTTAATAGCTTAATCTAAAATTATAAGATTCTATCTAGACAGCTCTTAGTTGGTCGGATTAGTTATATAGAAACACTTCGATTTTCTTTCCAGAAATCAGGGATCGAATTCAGTCTCATATTGCAACATTTATATGAGTCTTAATTTAATAACCATAAATTATTTAAATCTTGTTTTTAATTTTGATCTCTGATCAAAATTTATTAATTGCCAATCTTGATTTATGCATAACGCAAATTTTTTTAGGTATGGAGTGATGGATTGGCGAAATTTGCGAAACATTGGGGTGATATGTGTCCATCTGAAAAAGGATTTGATGTAGAAAGATGCGAAAACTTGTTCAATCAAAATGTGTACATTACAAATGCACCATCTGTATCATTAATAATTTTCCAATGGAAGCTTGAAAGCAAAAAATATGATTTTGATTCGAATTTATGTGAATCTAATTGCAAAAATTACAAAACGGTAAGAAATGAAAACTTTATAGCCATTAATAAAAGTACAACTTACTGTAGAAAATTTAAAACATCTATTTACTAAATCATAGTTGCTTATTTTAATTTTATTATTTTATGATTTTATTATATTAGAATTTTTCTACGTTAAAAATATTCAGTATATTATAAGAATGCATGTAAATTATAATTTATTATTATAAGATAATAACTTGATTTTTGAGCTTCGATCGTATATCAAAGATTTTTCAGATTTTTAGACACGGAGCCTTTTGGATTGTATAAATAGCTACGTTTTAAAAACTCGAGAAACTATCTGAAAATTTTTCTTGTGCGATTTTTTTAAATTTTGCATTTTTATACCCCTCTCCAAGCAGGGAGATTACTAAGGAGCACGGCTAGTTCCAACCACGAGCTACACACACACCCGTGGATGGGAGCTGGATGGTGAAGGACGGGGATCGCCGAGCCGGACCAAGAAAATTTTTCAGGCGATGCTGGCCGGAACATGAACCTGGGTCCTGCTGCATGGCACGCCAACGCGTTACCACTCGGTCATCCGGCCACCTTTTTTCAGATTTGGTATAATGCTGCCTCTTTCTACTCGATATCAGTTTTTGATTAAGCAGCAGGGCATTCTAATTACATAACGACGAGTCCGGATGCCTGGTAGAGCAACTTTCAAGCGAAAGATGATACTAATACGTGTTGTGTGCTTTCTTAAAAATTACATACACATCGTGGACACACTGTCGCACTAATATAAACATCCATTCTTTAGTAAAATTATAAATAAATATCATCGTTGATAAATAATATATAACAATACTGTATTCGACAACACTAGCGTGATGAGAATCGGTTATCTATCGTCGTGAGTCTGGCAAATGTGCGACTACTTAAGAGTCTACCATTACTGTAGCTAGCGATATTCATTTACAGTGCCGATTTTATTTAAAATTTTTAATTCTTTGCCAAAATGGCAAAAGAGGATTTTACACTTTCGAGTAAAATTGCTTTGCTGGAATAAAATTAAAAGCCAGCCATTTAATACAAGCCATGGTAGACTAGCTGAAATAAACCAAAATCTACCATAGCGCATCTCCTACAACAAGCAGATCAACTGGACGAGGAGTGGGCATTACAGAAAGAAATTCCGAGAAGATCAAAAAGAAAGCGTGATGGAAAGGATCCAAAAGTCTAATGCTTTTTAGCATTAGATCAATGGTTTTCTATAGTTAGCGAGCGAGACGTGAATATCTGCGGCTCAGTATGAAGACGAAGTCAGAGGAGATCGGTAAAAAACTAATAATTAGGTACCTATTTTAATAACGCATTAAAATAGGTACTAATTATTATTTTTTACTTATTTATTTACCTACGAATTACATATTTTATTTTAGAATTTATTACTACTTCGTTTAATTGGGTCAAAATGGCTTAGTCCAAACGTGTCCCAATTAAGCGGAATCCATTGTATTTGATTAAATTAGCAAATGATTTTATTTTTTATATTCTTTCAAGTTTGGCAATCTATATTCTTGTAACGTTGTGAAAGCTTTAAAAATTCATGTTTAGACAAGATGAAACAAGTTTGAACTAATACAATATAATAAACGACATTATTTTTGGGATGATCTGAACATTCTTGAATATAAAAGTAAAATTTATGATATTTACTATAGAATGAAAATTGCAGTAAGATGGATTTCGATCAAAATGATTATCTGATGATTATAGAAGAGATAAATAGTGACTACACTTGGCTTAGAGCTATTGCTGTCCTTCTCGATACAAGTACTGAACCACATTATTAGTTTCGACTTATCTGTGCAATGAATGTGGATTATTATTATTAATATACCGCAAACAAATCAATCCTAGTATACATCATTAAGAGGTATATATTTGCGGTATACCTCTGTGTATTTAGTATTTACATATATATATCAATATATATTTTATTTACCTTAAGTACTATTGACATATAAATTATTAAATTATTGATATTCTCAATTTTTATTCTAGAGGATTAATTATCTAGAATAATCTCTGTTAATTAATCTTAACATCCATTGTAAATGACAGCCATAAGTTAAATATTTCTTAATTAATCAACAAGTGTTATTTACCTCTTCTTTTGTTTATCTTGATAGCTGTAGCATATTAAAAATTATAATTAAATGTAGTATAAGTAAATATATGAAATTTTGAAAAAGCTACAATAATTCTAATTAAAAAAATTAATAAATCATCATTATCTGCCATTGAAATAATTTTACTAATCAGATTATCGTTAGTATTACTAATCATTCTTGAATAATAGATAATTTGTTATAAATCGAACTTTGATGAAAATTTGTATTACTAATGGCTGAATTTTATTTCCAAGTTAAAACTTGATGATAAAGAAAATTTTCAAAGTATGAGCCTTACATCACAAAAAATAAATTCAATATCACATAAGTTATTCTGAATTTAGAAAGGATAATTTAAATATATCAATGATTGTTATTTAATTTATAAGTATAGGTCAAAGATTTATTGATAATTTATTTTTCAGAACCATTTCATTGATGATCAGTTTGAAAACAATCGAAAAGATGGTAAGAAATTGCTACGATGGAATGCTGTACCAACTATGTTTGATCATCGCAGACTTCCAAAACCAAGAAACCCACCTCTTCAAAGAATATGTGTAGGTATGTTATAGTTAATATCCCATTTCTCCTTCATGCTGTCTATTAAAAATAATAACCAACACTAAGATTTATATGCAGATTCATGCGGTTGTTATAATAGTAATTCTATTTGTTTTCATATTTTTTAAAATTCAAAAACTATTTTATAATATAAATAACAATTAAATGTATTTATGAAATGCAATCTCATAGATACATTTATTATTTAATTTGGATTAAGTGAGATTTAACTTACACATTTTAAAATAAAGTTTACATATATTAGTGAAATACAACATTTATTTCAATATATTTCTGAAAAATATGAAGTATACACTATTCAAATAAATTCTTTTTTTCGTGTAACTATCTACACAGCTTTGTATATGGAGAGTTCTAAATAAAATATATATTATATTTCTGAAAAAATATTTTCACTTGCTGAGTTAATAATTTAAGAAAAATAAATATTGAGTATAATTCTTAATTATAAATATTAACTTAAAAATAAATCCTAGCATGTTGATTGCTGATAAAAATAATAATATAAATATAATTATTCTGGCAAATGTAACTTTATCTAATGAAACAAAGGAATAGAAACCATGGAAATATATGATAAAGAAAATGTGCAAGCAATTGGAGATGTTGAAGACGAAGAAAAGAAAGCACCAAAGAGAAAGTTAAAGGTATCTTATAATAAAATTCACCAATTGGAAAAACAATTACATAAATTTTTGAAAATGTATTCAACAGTGATCAAATGTGATTTCTTTTAAAACAATCATTGTAAGGTTTTAAATGGTCTGATAAGACTGTTAACAATGAATTAAAATTATACATATCTTGTGGTAGAAGTGGTTATGAAGAAATCAGGAAACAGAACTTGCCATATCCATGTGTTCGCACTTTACAGATACGGATAGCAAATTTTAAATTTACTCGTGGAATTAATAAACTATATACTATAATATTATAATAATGTAAATATAAAAGAAAAAATAAATGTACTTAATTTCGGGTGATTTGATAAATGTGGTTATTAATTATAATTAAAAAAAATAAATGACTAAACAAAACTTTATTTTTGTACGAGTAAATATTTACATAAGAAAAAAATGTACTGTCTTTAAGTGAAGACATTAAAAAGTAGTGTGTTAATTTCGTTACGAATAATGCAAGTTAAACATTTTTCCTAAAACAATTATGCAATTTTTAATATTCGTTGGAATGTTTCTAAATTTCTAAATGCATTTTCTATTCCTAATATGGTTGTATGAATGCGAGTTAAGTATTTCTTGCGAAAATTCCATAGTACTGTTGGCGGAAGGATATAAAATGGCGGCTGCAAGTCCGGGGTGCGCTACTCTATAAATATAGGGACTCTACCCAAAGCAGTTGTGTCAAAATAAACTACTTTACATATAATAATGCTTTTGATAGACGGTTTTAAAATTTTTATTCATCCCTCATCAAAGGTTTTTAAATCTTTTTATTTGGCCTCATCACAGATGAGGCAATAAAAATTTAAAAATTCTCTTTTTATTTAATGTTTGTAATTTGTATGATATGTAATGTATCGAATTTTGAATTTATTGTACATTTTAAAAAATAAATTTTAATATTCTATATGAATTCTTTTATTAAACCAAAGTGATGCTTTTTTTTAAATGGGGGCCCGGTTCACAGACTTATCGCAGGACCGAAAATTTCACTCGGCGGCTCTGTTCTCGACTGTCACCTGCGGCGCTTGAGGGGAGTCACTGATCAGTGTTTTTAATGTTGATATGTGTAATAATCAACTGGATAGACTGCTCAATACTAGCAAAAAAATGAAATCGTCCCGCTATATTGGTTTATCCCACCAGCAACGTCGTAAAATCTACGATATAGTAAATTAACTTTGTTTTAGTGACCATACGTATCCCATTTATGTTAGTAAAATGACCAGATCCAAATAATTAATAAAAAGGATGTAATACCTCAATATTCATATTATACCACGTTACCCCACCATGTCAGTGGCTTCACTTTGTTGCTAGTATCGAGCGTCTATCCAGTTGGTAATAACAATAACAGCATTAGACCAAAACCTGTGTTGTTCAAAACCACGCTCTATAAGGTATTCCTGTATACAGGGCAGGTGCGAAGTTTATCTTATTAATTAAGAAGATCAGTGCCGGCTCTGATATATGAGGCGCCTTTGTGCAGAAACTATGGGCAGAAATTGATTTCGCGCCCCTGCAATAAATTATTTAGTTTTCGAAACTACATTATTATTTTACAATTAAGATCCGTAGATGCCCTAAGCACTAACTAATTTTGGTGCCCCCTTACACTTGTAATTCAAAATATATATAATGGTACTTATATATATGTATTTTTTTTTTTTTTGCATATTTTACGTCCCCTTTCCAATCAGGGAGATTACTAAGGGGACGGGGCCAGCTCCAACCACGGGCTGCACACACACCCGTGGAGCTGGGCCGGATGGTGAAGGACGGGGATCACCAGGCCGGGCCCAGCACCCCGAAAAATATCCGGGACCAGACCCGGGACGCAAACCCGGGTCCTCCAGCGTGGTACGCCAACGCCTTACCACTCGGCCATCCGGCCGCCCGGTACTTACATTTTAATAGACTAAATAGCCAGTGCTGAGTGCGCTATTGCAGGGTCTCCAAACTACGGCCCGCGATATGATTTTATCCGGCCCGCCAATTGGAATAATTTTTCAATAAGAATCCACAAAAAATACGGGGTGTTGATAGATTTCAAATGCATTAATTAAAATTGGGTTCAAAATATATGGTAAATAGCAAAAAGTAACTATAATCCAAGTTACGATCTTTCTGACTGTAAAAGGTCGGTTAAAATGGACAAAAGACAAAATTTAAAATAATTCAAAACGAAATAAAAAAGTTATTCCTTATATCTGCTTCGTTATTGTATTGATTTATCTGCTTTCAATAAAACTCATATATCTAATTCTAGATTACTTTTTTTTGCTATGGCCCGCAGAACGATACTGAAGCACAGATTACTAATACAGATGGGACACTTCCTATACTTTCAATGGTAACTTTTCAAAATGACGTAGCCATATAAAGAACCAATCATATTACTTCTTTAGAACGTAACATAGATGGTGCTACTAACAGTTAAACGTCATCAACAAAGCCAGGATATGACATCACAAAAATGGCTGTACTTCCTATATACAGTAATCGTTATTGTGAATACTACTTTTTTGATTTATTTCCGATTTTAAGAAGTTAAATGTATTTTTAAATACAAAACGTTGGTTTTTAATCGTGTTTTAGACTTTATACATTCGAAATATTTA
>AYEL01069155.1:0-33445 GCA_000484575.1 Olivierus martensii
GTAATTTGTTAATTGACATCATAAAAGGAGCTTTGTTAGTAAGACTGATCTGTGTTTACAACTCGCACTAATCGAATCTTTTCTCGCGCTAACCGAATAACGGTATCAATTTTTTAAGTCGCGCTAATCGAATTCGCACTATTCGAAGTCGCGCTAATCGAGGCCTATCTGTATTTTTATTATTAGTCAAGGAATCTTTATGTAAGTTGGGGACTGTCTGTATTAATGAATTTGTTTTAAAATAAAAACTAAACATATTATTTGCTATTTATTGTTGTTGCAGTATATTACAATTAAGCATTATTAATCTAACTATATATAATTCTACATCACAGTTATTCAGAATTTTTTACAAAAAAATTTAAAAACTCATTATTGTTATTATTTGTTGTTGTATTTTTTCAGTCAGATAACTGGAATATTAGTTGTATAGACATTATTAAGTGAGAGATAGTTTTCTTCTCAATCTTAAACTTTGTTATGTCATAATGTTTTATTATTACAGTCAAAACCCAATAAGATGTCCCTGTTAAGCTGCCACCCTTGCTGACCACCAAGAAATTTGGTGGAATGGATCTTCCCTATGTTAATGGAATAGGCAAACTCGGATAAGACATCATCTGTTAGTAGAAATGTCTAAACAAATATTTCTTTTGTTATTGTATTTAGTAATAATGGGCCACTAACCTATTGGTTAGTGGCCCATTAGTTAGGCTTGGCATTAGGACAATTCGCTACATGGCTATATTGTTGCAAGAACATTTTTCCATAAGATATAGAAAAAAAATAGACAGGAGTATTTCAAAAAAATTAAAAAATTTTTTTACAAATTTATTTGCAATACTCCTGTCTTTATTTTATTTTTATATCTTAATGTCTTTGCGACGATATATCTGTAATATATATTACATAAATTAAATACATGGTATTTTTTACAAAACAAATTTTAACAACAAAATAAAAATAATTACTTACCATATATACTCGAATATAGGCCAATCTATGTATAAGCCGACCCCCCGACTTCAGAGTTTGAAAATTGATAAAAACGCAAAACCCATGTATAAGCCTACCCTGACTTTAGCACTTAAAATCTGATAAAAATTTGAAATTGATAAATTACATGATCTTTGATTTTTAGTTATCGATATATTAATGCTATTTGCCAAAATAAATATTTTATTGAAACTTTAAATATATACATATTAAAATAAATTAATAATAATACAGACAGCAATATATCAATTTAAAAAGTAAAATTTTACTCAATGCTTATAATCTTATTATTTATATTCACTATCTTCTTTAATAAATTATGGAATAATTGAACAGCTCTATTAAGTGAAAAATAAATAAATTTTAGCTTTATTCCGAAGGATTTTCGGCTTAATTAAGTCATCATCAGCAGTTCTTTACATAAACAAGAACAAATCATTAGAATACATTTAAATTTAAAATTCGAATTACATACAGAAACCGATTAAAATATAATATATATACAATATTTTATATTATGCAGTATCAATTAATTTCTTAAATAATTTATACATGATTATTCGTTTGTTGTCAAGGGACTTTAATTATTATTATCCGTTTGTTGTCAAGGGACTTTAATTATTATTATTCTTAATTGACATTATATGCACATGTCCGAAAACCATGGTGCCGGGATCTGTTCCAGAATATTATCATTTATCACAATGCATTTTTTGGGGATAGTTTATGATTTCTATTGTTTTCACCCATTTAATCTCTTCTACGGACCTTACCCTTACACAATTTTCGCTTCATCCCAATGTACTATTACTATACACGGATTTACAAGTGCTGTTTTAAACTTCCCCTTTTCTATCTTCTTGTGTTTTGCTAGTCTGACTTTAAGCGATCATGTTGTGCTTTCTACATATACTTCTCTCTTCATATCAAAGTTATGCAGTGGGATGATATATATCTCAGCTTTTGTTTGTGGTTGTGGTCGCAATTTATTATTTTTAATTATATCGTACGTTATAGTTCTCACATATGGGAGTCTTTTATTCTTATTTAATGCTTTTCTAATTGGTTCCAAGACATATTGATAATTTACAGGTATATTAAGAAACTGAAATTGGTGTTAAAGATACAACTAGATAAGAGTGTTAAGACTAAACTACCACTCTCAGAAGTGGTGACAGTAATAGGTAATATCCACATTCCACATTATGTGGAGGACATCCTAAGAGATGGACCCTTATGTACTGCCCCAGATTCTAAATCATTCATAGATATGGCACAGTAGAATCACTATTATTAAAGTTGCAACCAGAAGAGAGGTACTCACTAAGATGGAATTATATATTAAAGTAAACAAGTGCAAATAGAGCTAAAACTGCAACTGAAGATAGGAGAAAACAATTGAGAATAGAATGCAGTAAAAAGTAGTTCCAAGACCAAGGAATGACATGCACACATGATGACAAAAGCAAAAAGGTTGTAATACTCCCAGAAGCACAGTACAACAATATGCTAGAGCAGGGATGAGCAACATGCGGCCCGCGGAGGAATTCCCAAATGTCCTCTTCGATAGATTTCATCAAACTGGTCAAAAATTATAATAGAACCATGGACGAAAACGGCATAATAATTATAATTTTGTATAAATAACGACAATTAAAACAAATTATTAAATTTCGTTATTTTTTACGTAGTATTCGTTCCAGATTATTTGTTGTTTTCAGCGCTCTTTATAAGTAATTTTGGTAATCGGGTAATTGTTTGTGTTTTCGAGTGTGTTTTCTAAAACAACATCTGAAGAAACATTTCTATCAACCCGTGATTCAGATTTTAAAAATAGACAAGTGGTACTCATTGTAAAGTATGGCTGAATTCTGCTTTTCACAGAATTCCCAAATGTGATACTCTTCGATAGATTTCATCAAACTGGTCAAAAATTATAATAGAACCATGGACGAAAACTGCACCGATTAGAAGATATTTCCAAAAATTTACCTCAGAATTGGTAAACGAACCATGTACCGCTGCCATATTGAACGAGAAGTAAAACGTCACGTGACCATCGTAAAGAAAACCTGCTATGGTTTTACACCTTGTTTTAAAAGCCAAAATTACATCGGGAATTCTTCTTACGATTGTATGGGTTATGATTTTATGCTGAAATCCATAAGTTACTTATGCAATTTATGGGTTTATATATTATATATACATTAATATATAATATATATTTGCATCAAGATGTATAATTACATCATCTTGAAAGTGTTCTTGCCAAGAAGTTTGAATATAATTCTTGCGCGACACCTTCAAGATGTATTACAGTAAACTCCCGTATAACGTGCTCTCCTCTAACACGTATTCATATAACGAAATCGCTCTTCTATAACACGAATTCGTGTAATTTTACATCTTGAAAGTGTCTGCAAGATATTGTCCCTTTCAAGATGGTGTCGCGCACAGGTATCGATACTTCGTTGTGATAAATACTTTTTTATATAGCTACTTATCGGTTCCGTTTTCGCTATTGATTTATATACCGATTTACTACTAATAATATGACTAAAAATATTATGCAAAAATCTCGGATTCCGTGAAAAACTTCCCGAAGTATCTTAAAATATAGTAATTAATTAGACCATTAATTAACAATACTGTGTAGCCCTGGTTGACAAGTTGAGTAATGAAAATAACTGCGAATTTGGTATGGTCAAGGACGAATTTTCTCGCTAAATTATCGTCATATCAAATATATATTCAAAGAATTACCGAATAGACCGTATACTTTTTTTGCTAAGACGACAAATACCAACGAAAATTTAAACTGTGAAGAGAATCATCCTTTTTTTCTACTCTGCTAACATAATTTCGATTTATATTACTTAATAAATTTATTCGCATCGTTATCGATTACTGTAACTGTTCGATTTATATTACTTAAAAAATTTATTCGCATCGTTATCGATTACTGTAACTGTTAACAGTAATCGATACAGATGAAAAAATGCTTAAAAAATTCAAATTTTTCAGTTAAAAAAACAATTACTAATTTCATAATTATTTTATAAACGAAAATACTAAATATTCGTTATATGAAATAGCAGTATGCTGTGTTAAAATATTTATACTATTATTTGTTCTATATTTTTAAATTTCAATTCCTCAAATTTTATCTAAAGATAATTTTACAAATCGTTAATGCAATTTAATTTCCGACAGAATGATATGGAACCAAATAAATCTCAGCGAGATTGAAATACTAAACAACTCGCTTGTAAACATATAAAAACTCGTTTCATCTTATAGGGAAAAAAATCGATATCTAAATTGTTTTTCGTTCTTTTATCTTCCCGTAAAGATATTTGTGTTCTTAGTATTGCATTTGATTCGATTATTAAGTACAGAAATAATAATGAAATTT
Organism: Olivierus martensii; assembly: GCA_000484575.1. Lineage (NCBI taxonomy): Eukaryota > Metazoa > Arthropoda > Arachnida > Scorpiones > Buthidae > Olivierus > Olivierus martensii. The sequence continues at coordinate 4,412 of AYEL01069155.1, forward strand.
TAATACTGTAATGCCTCGCAGTGGGACCGACGAAAATCGCGTAAGTCGGGGTACAATTTTGCATATAAATACATATAAATTTGGTTTAAATGGGACCAAGGACTAACAAAAACATTAGAAGTAAAATATTTTATAAAATTGCAGTTCTTTATACATATTAATACAAAATATTTAAAAAAAATGAGTTGCGTAAAAAATTATTCACTTTTATTTAATTATCACACCATAATTTCAGCATTTTTTCTATATCAGCAATAATACCATGACGTTTACGAATTATGCTTGAGTTCAAGGATTGAGCATTTTTCACCGTATCGAGAATTCTTTCGTTATCTTTTATATTGTTCATACTGTGGATTCCGACTTCTTTGCCAATTTACTAATTTTCATTCTGTTATCAAAATCCTTGATAATGTTAAGTTTACATTCAAAAGATCTCATAATCCTTTCCTCACTAGGTGCAGGAGAATATGATTTACTTCGTTTGGACGACATAGTTTTTAAGGGTTTAGAAAACATATAACAAAACAATCTTAACTTTCGTCCGATCGTTGAATCGTAATCGTACACGTAGAATTCGCGCGAAACGCATCCAATGCGTATCACAACGAGATAGCTGCAGCAGTGTTGCCAAATGAAAAATCAAGAACCACCTAACTCCGAGTTCGCGTAAGTCGGGGTATTACTGTATTTATTCACTAGATGCAGGAGAATATGATTTACTTCGTTTGAACGACATAGTTTTTAAGGGTTTAGAAAACATATAACAAAACAATCTTAACTTTCGTCCGATCGTTGAATCGTAATCGTACACGTAGAATTCGCGCGAAACGCGTCCAATGCGTATCACAGCGAGATAGCTGCAGCAATGTTGCCAAACGAAAAATCAAGAACCACCTAACTCCGAGTTCGCGTAAGTCGGGGTATTACTGTATTTATAGAATATATAGAAACATCTAAGGCCAAGCTTATACCATCTGACCTAAATTTTATAAAATGATGCAAAACCTTTTGAAGAAACCAGAATTTCATCAAATATGGAGAATAAAACCAGAGAATAATCCAATATGTCTGCTGCTGTTTGCTTACATTAAAACACAAAAAACAGCCAATAAGTGTTAAACCTATGGTAGATAAATTAAAATCCCCACTGACAAAACTAGAAAGTAAGTTAGCCCAATGGTGTTTAAGTAAGATGAAAGGATACAGCTACATGATAGAATCATCAGATCAATTCAATTGTACAGTGAGTATTAACTCTATTCAGTAAGCCCTGAAGGCTGTCAGCTTATAACTCCACGGTTCATTTGCATCTTATATTTATATTAATATTATATTTATAATATTCAAAAAATCAAAGGTGTTCTACGGAATTTCTGTTACAGTTCGGAATTCTTGATATGGCTGATGAGGATTATAATTTTAATCGAAATGTTTCTAGCACAGGGGTGAGCAACCTTTTTAATCAACGGGCCAATTTAAATTTTAAAATTTTTTTGAAAGCAGTAAACAACGATCGCGTAGATAGAGCGAAGCTCTCATATTTGTGTCAAATGATGGAATTTTAGAATTAACGCGTCTTAAAAGTTCATCAAACTCAGAGCAAGGCTTTGGGGCCCCTAAAAATTCAAATCAGCTACGTCTAATTTTAAAGGCTCCTTATAACTTATAAGGAACCTTTAAAATTTTACTTTTTATCTATCATTTTCCATCTCAAGCAAAAAATTGGAAGAGGCGCCTAATTGCTCACTCCTGAGCAATTATTAAGAGGAACTTATGAAGCTGATCCATTCTCGAGTCCATAACTCTTCCGTCTAATCCAGGGGTGAGCAACCTTTTTAATCAACGGGCCAATTTAAATTTTAAAATTTTTTTGCGGGCCGCACATAAAGTATTGGTTAATCTGGCCCTGATCAAACTGAATATTAGTAAATCGTAGGCAGTTTTGAATGTATTTTTACCTTCATTTTCCAACTCACGCAAAAAATTGGAAGAGATGCCTAATTGCTCAAGCTTGAGCAATTATTAAGAGGAAGTTATGAAGCTGATCCGTTCTCGAGTCCATAACTCTTCTTCCGTCTAATCTGTTTATTAATGTGACTGTCTTTCCTGCAATAATCTATCAACAATAGCACGAGATCCGCCATTTCACATCAGACTATAGAATGGCTACGTTCAGCAGACTCAACGATTCTAAATGAGCAGATGAGTTGTAGCAGTAGCGGTTGGTATATCTGCTGAACAAGTAGTAACAGGGTGCGATTATTGAAAGAAAATGGATTCCGATGTAAACACCATTAAATACATATTCTTTATATATTATCATTTGTTTCTTTGGATTAATAACAGCCATGCTCGCATTAATAACATCCATTCATCTTGAAACAACTCAACACGCTGGATAGTAGCGTAAATGAAATCTGCTACCAAGCGTGACGTCACTCACTCAACAAGTTCGATAGTAGCGCTACTTTGAAAATGTGCTCAGCAGAAAATCTCTCAACTGTTCCATAACAGTTGAGTCTGCTGAACGCAACCAAAGAGTACACTTGGAGCATGTAAACGAACTTAAAACTCGGTCCGAGTGTATTCGGACCGAGTTTTAAGTGTACTCTGATCGTGTCAACCTAGCTTAAAAAAAACGTTTTTTCGCGTCATGTTCGATTTTTTTTGTCGTCGTATTAGAAAGATATAGGGCGATAACGCTCTCTATTGGAAAGATAGTGTAACCAGTCTCAAATACAGTATTAATCTATGAATCTAATTTCCGGTTACGGCCGAGTTTAATTTCCATCCGGTACGACGAAGAAACATTTTCGATCTTTCTTCCGCCGAGGATTAAAAAAACAACTGCTATTTGTGTCATCTGTCTTACCAAAAGAACAACACTCTTCCAGCCACTAAAGTAGGAATTGTCAAAGACGAGTTTTTAAGTAAATACGATACTGTAAAGCTTAATTTTTAAAGTCGGTCAATTACGTGCTTTGTGATCAGACACAAAGTATGCTTATATTTTGGAATGCTTGGAAGAAAAAATTCCATTAAAACAGATTTTTAAGGGGGTAAATCACAGATCTCTGGCAGCTTCGTTTGAAGATAAGCGGTTCCTCGTTAATCTTTCCATATCGCAATTTTCTCCCTCAACTAAAAAATTAAATATACAAAAAAAATCACTTATATAGAAAATCATTTTTCAATATATAAAATATATAATTTTATACTTATTTATCATATCTCTGACGAATTTCTGGAATTTTCTAACTTTTTAATATGTTTCTGCTGTAAAATATAGAATATTTCTAGTATATACCTCATTTAGAAATCGTCCTATTCGTTTTTTTAATGGCGAATGGGTAAATAATGGCGAAAATGTATCCTTTATATAATAATTATCCCTATTTACCTGCATTTAGAGAGCGACAGATGTTAAAGAAATAATCTTACATTAATTTTGTCTAATATAATTAAATCGGATCCAAATTAGATTAGCGAATTTAAAAATTTATGGTAGGAAATGCCTTTTCCTTTATGTTACAAATAATGAGGATATGTATATTCTATTTTCGTCGTTTCGATTTATATCGGCATTTCTTGGAATATTCTACGACGTAAATAGGATAGAGATGGGCGTATGCTCGAGTGATTCGAATGCTCCGGTAGAATTACGTCACCAGTCTGAGCTGGAGATTTATCGAATAGCTGGGGGGGCAGATTGACTACAATCGCGTGTACTTAGGTAGTACGAGCGAAAGAATATTACGACGCAGTTAAGATAACAAAAACAAGCTGTTTTGCCAATCTCGAGAATTTTGAAAAGTTCCTATACAAACAAACCAACACACAAGTAAATGAACGACTGTATCCTTTAAACCAGTACTGTCCGTCCAGTTTAGCCGCGACCATCGACGCAAGTACGCGTGCGCTAACTGAACGAGTCCATTGACAAAATAGGGATGACAGCTTCGCACATGGATGTTTTCAAACGCGAGATAACTGAAGTCGAATGGAAGTTTATTGTAATGTCGAATGCTAAATGATTAGTTTCGACGTTGTAAATAGTATATTTAACAGAACTTAATATAATATTTATTCAATAATTCTCACCCGTCATTATACCGACTGCGACTCTCCCTTTCGCGTTTGGACTCATCCCCTTAGCTAGGCGCGGCTTTCGTGGACGGACAATAGTTTCCAAACTTCGTGTCTGCGCCCCTTCATAAAAAATTGCTATGCCCTCTCATTTTCATAGCAGTGTAATTTATAAATACTTTCTACTTACAATATAACACTACAAAACAATATACCGTATTTTGTATAAATAAAATCCTTATACATAAAAAATATATATTTATTATGGTGTAATCATTTTTAATACAATTAAATAAATGTTACAAAAAACACGAAAAATAGAATATGTGTCTATACAATATAAAATTTAATGCGATGACTGGGCTTATTTTTCAGCACAAAATTCTTTAAATTGGGGTGTAATGGAAGATATCGCTACCCGCAATGAAAAATAGAATACGTGTTTATACAACATAAAATTTAATGCGATGACTGGACTTATTTTTCAGCACAAAATTCTTTAAATTGGGGTGTAATGGAAGATATCGCTACCCGCAATTCTTTTTCAATCACTAAACCAGATCGATATTTTGTCTTTAAAACAGCTACAGCAGAAAGTTTCAGATTACATAGATATACAGTATGTATTTATAACCCTTTTGTTAATTCATTTTTTTACAACAATTTGAATTTACTTTTTCATCTGTTACATAGATATATATATTTATAACCCTTTTGTTAATTCATTTTTTTACAACAATTTGAATTTACTTTTTCATCTTGCGCACCCCTTCTTACAACAATTTGAATTTACTTTTAATTCTTGCGCACCCCCTTGCAACAGATTAGCGACTTACAGTTTAGAAAACATTACTTTAAACAGAACTATTATTTAACTTTTATTTTAACTTCAAAGTACAGCTTTCAGAAAATACAGTATATTGTACTGTATTGTATTGTAGGAAAGGGGGCCTTCTATAGCCCTAGTACTGCGACCACCAATGGTCTACTGTACACCCCCAACAGGACCATCTCATTAGAAGTCCCGTGTTAATCACGAAAGACAGTATCTTCTTCAATGGGACTGTAAAAGAGCCTTCTATAGCCCTAGTACTGCGACCACCAATGGTCTATTGTACACACCCAACAGGACCACCTCATTAGAAGTCCCGTGTTAATCACGAAAGACAGTATCTTCTTCAATGGGACTGTAAAAAGATCTGGTGCAGTAAAATGCAACCCAAGATCATATTTTAGCACTGAAAGAGCCTCGCATTCACACAAAATGTGAAGAGGAGTTTCATCTCCATGTTGACATCCTCTACAATTAGGACTATTAGCCATCCGAATTAAATGAAGATACCTTCTAAAATGACAATACCCCGTGATAATCCTAGCTTCATTTTTATGCAATGCAAGCAAATCCATGTTGACATCCTCTACATTTAGGACTATTAGCCATCCAATTAAATGAAGATGCCTTCTAAAATGACAATACCCCGTGATAATCCTAGCTTCATTTTTATGCAATGCAAGCAACTCTTTAGTTTTTTGTACAGAAGAACCTAAAAATAAGAGCTTTTGCTTGCCTTAGTCCAAGAGTAGACCTTCGGTGACCTAGTGAGGTTATGAGCTGCCAACCAGTCCTTGACAACCTGCCCATATGCATCAGATCTGATGCCCAGGGCAGGTTCAGGTCCAATAAAGAGACGAGAAGCCCCTTCCTTGGCCAGCCCATCAGCAACCTCATTGCCCTCAATATTGTACATTATAACCTGATTAAATTCTCAGAATTACTTTTCTCATATATTTTATTTTGGAGAGTTTGCCTCAATTTTATCATACAGAATATGTAAAATGCAGAGAGAGAATTTAGTTCGTGTGGTGATATAATTCTATTCGATTCTCCAGAACTGGGCTCGGTCCCAGGTAGTCTCCCTAAAATAGGACACTTCTCTAATGATAAATTACAAATTTATTATCCTAATTGATCATTTATTAATTTATCATCATATATATTAATACTCAAACGTGGTTGGTTGGTTCAGAACTGGGCTCGGTCCCAGGTAGTTTCCCTAAAATAGGACACTTCTCTAATGATAAATTACAAATTTATTATTCTAATTGATCATTTATTAATTTATCATCATATATATTAATACTCAAACGTGGTTGGTTGGCTGGCTGGATGTACTTTTTTCAGTTGAACTACTGTACCGATTTCTATAAACAGAGTATCTTTAGAAAGGTCTAATTTTTGGATGTTTGCGACAACCCAAATTATTTGTTGTTATTAATAATTTAAAATTTAAGAATAGAAATAACATTGAAATTGTAGTTTCTCTAAAAAAGACAGAATTCGCAGATGACGCTGTAACGTAATAATGGATGCCATTTTACCATTCCCTCTTGGAATGCCTACAAGAGTTCGGAGGTGTTTTTATCGTTATATACAGTATTTTTAGATTAAATCACATGATTATATTTCCGCTCATATATATGAGCAGGTAATTTCTAATTATTATTATTATTAATTTATTTTTTTTTATTTATTATCAAATTATTATCATTTTTTTCGCTAGTGTCGCTGTTTTCAATGATGGCAATCTATTGATGCTGCTCATTATTATTATTATAAAAGGTAAACTAAACTAAAAAAAAATGAACGTCTAAAATCAGTTTAATTTATTCGTTTTTAATTAATGTACTGTACTGTATTTATAAAAGGCAGAAAAAATTAAATGGTGCATTTATTGAACTTTATAAAACCTAACTAGTACGAGTATATTTATTTAAAAATATTTAAAACAAATTTTTTAATTAGTTTTTATTTTGCAATTTAAAATTTAATAGAAAATGTAAAATATAAAAACACTTTTTTTTGGCTTGCTTTTTTAAAGTAATTAAGTTTGGAGAAGTTTTAATGTTCTTTTGTTGATTAAACTACGTTTTTCGTAATGGAATTAATTTTCCAAATAGACTTTTTTTTAATTAGCAATCTGATATTTCAATTTATAGATTATTTGAAAGAATCGATCGAAAAAAAGCGATTTATTAGTAAAAAATTAAGAAGAAAAGATCTGATCGTAGTTGTTATCATCGTTGGCTTTCATCCATGTTGTTGCTTTAAGAAGGGAATAACCAACGATCGTTGATAACTACGTATCAATACTCTCTTATTTGTTTCCTATTTTTTTTAATTCATCATTTGACTTTATTAATTATTAAATTTAAAATTCAATTAAAACAAACGTAAATAAAAATTGGAACTTTACACAGCTTTCGAGCTACGGTATAATTTCTTTGAAATACGAAACAATCGATTATTGTTTTTGAGAGTCGAAGAATTTACGATGAACCTGTCATCTTACAGAACGCTCGGATAGACAATTACTTTCGCAATTTTTTATATAAATCTTTCCTTTCCTTACATTTCATCGACTGAATGGTGGATTATTCACCAAATCATTTTCAATAATTCATTATAAACGATATTCGATTGAATTATATCGAGTCGCGGAATACTATTAATATCTTAATCCGCACCACGGATTAGAGATACATCACGTGACTAGATACGCTTCTCGCGCACGAAATTTTATTTCTGTGATTATTAAACGTTTATATAAATTATCATTATCGTAAAATTTGTAAAGCTTGAATATTTTAAATTATCCGTAATTTTGTTTTCTACATTTTAAGATTTATATCATAAATCTTTTTGGCAACATTCAGAAACTACTGTATGTCCTGCCGTTAGGGGGAGAGAGTGATAATTTGTGAAACTATTCAATAGTACTTTATTTGAGAAGATTATGGTGAAGATAAATGACGAAGGAGGTGAAAGGCATGCAAATTGCGATGTCACGCTATAAAAAAAGGTTCGTTTTACATGTGTATGACTAAAAAAGGTTTAGTCTACAGATGTAAAAATATCCATTTTTATCAAATATAAAATATTTTCACTTAATTATTCAAAAAATAAATTATAATGTATTTGAAGATATGTTTATTATAAAAAATACTAAATACTGTATATATATATATATATATCACATACATATGTGGCGGCAACGTCATCGTCTTCTCACATCCACTGGATTAACCGATATTAATAACAATTTCAAAGAAAAAGGGAAAAAGTTTATTCCAATTTCAGAAGAAAACAAAACATAGCGGCTAACTAACTCGGGTTGCCAGCCGAAAATAAATAATAAAATACAAATTAAATTAATAGGTAAGTCGGAGGTTATATTTCATTATATCACACACATTTTTTTTCCCTCATCTATAAGGGAAAAATAAATAAGTAACATTTCGAAGAACTTTATAGCTGATACTAATAAGAAAATAAGGGTACGGCTATGCAACGTGAGAGTGCGAAAAGTTTGCTGAGAGCGAGCGAAAGCGAGAAAACAAGTTTCTCGCAAAATAGAAAATAAGGGTACGGCTATGCAACGCGAGAGTGCGAAAAGTTTGCTGAGAGCGAGCGAAAGCGAGAAAACAAGTTTCTCGCAAAATAACTCTCTCTCTCTCTCTCTCTCTCATAGCTATCGTTAAAACTGTCATTCAGTAGCGTGAACTGTGTTTGTGACTAAACAAAATGAATAGACGTAGATGGCTACTCATAAGAAAATTTCTCATAGCTATCGTTAAAACTGTCATTCAGTAGTGTGAACTGTGTTTGTGACTAAACAAAATGAATAGACGTAGATGGCTACTCATAAGAAAAAAATTATTGTTAATAAGGTTTTGTATTGATGGTTTCTTGGTTTCTATGCTCAATTAATTGTTTATCCCAAATTTCGGGATAAGCAAATACACAATTAGTTAATTTTTGTTTTAAATACGATTGTTCTAGCTTATTAAAGGCATCCATGTTGGAAATGAAAGTGATGTCGGAGAGATTGCGCAGGCGCACAATATAGCGAGAAGCATCAAACTGAGTTGGATGTAAGCGAGAAGTACTTTCTCGCTCTCGCTCGTAAGATTTCTCAGCTTTCGCTCGTGCATAGTTGTACTCAGCGAGAGCGATAAAGCCAAAAATATCTCTCTCGCAGTTAAATTCGCGTCTGCATAGCCGCACCCTAAGTTGTCGCGTTTTACGTGATGATTTTTTCTCGCTCTCGCTCGTGCATCTCGAGTTGTACTCAGCGAGAGCGATAAAGCCAAAAATCTCTCTCGCGCAGTTAAATTCGCGTCTGCATAGCCGCACCCTAAGTTGTCGCGTTTTACGTGATGATAAAATTTATTACGTAAACCGCGAAATTTATACGTTCTGGAACATATAACGCTTACGTAAACGCTATTATAAACATCTTTAACTACTATATTATATTATATAAGCATTTACCCAACTACATCTTGAATAAATATTGTATATAACAATATGTTTCTGGAACATATTACGCTTACGTAAACGCTATTATAAACATCTTTAACTACTATATTATATAAGCATTTACCCAACTACATCTTGAATAAATATTGTATATAACAATATGTAATAATTTAGCAAATATTTCCTGCCAGAAAAATGAAATGACTACTCATACAGACAATTTAATACCAACGATTGCTTATTTATCAATTGAAGCTAATTAAAAAAAACTTGGTTATTGATGACAATAAAACAAAATTTCGCAAACATAGCAGTAATTTTAAAACAGTTGACGATTTAAGTGAAAAATTTTGTGGAAAAAAATTGTAAAATTTTACTTTTATTGCAATTAATGTCATTAGCTTGATATTAAACAATGGATACAACTCAAACAACTTCACCACTCCCCTAACACAATGTTAAAGTTACATGATCCCATAACAGATAACTGAAAAATATACATAGGAAATTTTTCACACTAATTTATCTTATATCTATCTATTTAAATTTCACTTTTGGAGTCTTAAAGTGTGACGCAAATGAACCTCCAATAATATAATACGTCATTAAAAAAATAGCAATCACATATTACATAAAAAACAAGTTATTTTGTCAATAGGCCTATATAAAAAACTTAAAGCATACATTAGATTTATATAATAAATACATGTACTCCTCACTTAATCGTCTACATGTTTAACGACTGCTCGAACTTAAGTCCGACCTTCGATTTTTTTTTAACGTAAAATTTGGTTTTCGCGAATATGCGTTGATTATAATTTTTTTGAGATCTGTTTAACGACTGCTCGAACTTACGTCCGACCTTCGATTTTTTTTTTTTAACGTAAAATTTGGTTTTCGCGAATATGCGTTGATTATAATTTTTTTGAAAGTTATCTATCTTTTTTTCATAATGTAATTGTTATTTGCACTGATAAATAAAAATTAAAAACCAAATTTTAAATTGAAATTTGTTTCCAGTATTTTCTAAATATATACGAATAAGTTACTCGCTTATCGACCAAATAGCCCCTAGAGACTAGACAAATAGAGTAGCGCATTTAGCCGCCATTTTATATCCTCCTGCCGATCGATAATCACTGGTAACTTTATGGATAGTAAACCATAATACAGGTAGACCTCGATTAGTGCGAATAATGGGTCCCACGAATTTCTCGCAGTATTCGAAGTATTAACTATATGTAAAATATGGTAATTGGTTCTTGCTTTTGGAGATTCAGGCCATTAGCCAACCCCACGATAAATAACCACAATACTAACTGTTTAAGAAATATTTATTTTCATATTTTAACATCGGTGTTCATCATCTAAATTAATAATTTACCAGGAATTTTATCTCATACCATCATCAAACCAACTGCCAAATCGAAACCAAAAGAGCCTAAATTAATAGACTACCAGGATTGCGTCTCAAACCATCATCACACCAATTAATAACTTACCAGGAATTGTGTTTCATACCATCATCAAGCCAACCGCCGAATTATCGTGACCACTTTTAAATCATATCATCATCAAACCAACCGCCAAATCAAAACCAAAATAGCGAAGTCTCATACCATCATTGTTCATCATCTAAATTAATAACCTACCAGGAATTGCATCTCATACCATCATCAAACCAACTGCCAAATCGTCACAGGAATTGCGTCTCATATCATCATCAAACCAACCGCCAAATCAAAAGGAATTATGTCTCATAGCCATCAAAAAACCAACCACCAAATCAAAAGCAGAAGTTGAGCGCCGTTTTTATGTCGCTCAATCACAGATTGTGTCTCATATCATCATCAAACTAACCGCCAAATCAAAACCAAATTTGCATCTCATACCAACATCAATCCAACTTCCAAATTGAAGATATCTTAGAATTATTGTGACCATATTTTACATTATTGTGTTCACCATCTAAATTAATAACTTACCAGGAATTGCGTCTCATACCATCCATCATCTAAATTAATAGTTAGTGTTAAGTTTATTGTAAATATTTATATATTTTACATCATTGTTCATCATCTAAATTAATAACTCAGGAATTATGTTGTCTCATACCTCATTAAAAAGTGTTCCTCCTTTTATCCATTTCGATACTTTTTAAAAGCGAAAATTCTCCATCTGCCAAATTGAAACCAAAAGAGCAAATTAAAAGCAAAAGTTGAGCGCCACTTTTATGTCGCTCAATCACATCCATTTTTTGCTGTGGCATAATCACTAACTTCTACTTTTTTCGTTTCCTGTTTTATCATCAAAAGTGTTCTTCCTTTTATCCATTTCGATACTTTTTAAAAGAGAAAATTCTGTACCATACTGTATGTATACGATAACAAAGCTGAATAATAGTAATGTTAAATAACTAACGGCAAAAAAGCCCATCTTTCTGGTGGTTCACTCCTTCAAAGCCAAGTGACTGTTCTTGGACTGCTCCTCGTCCGGTTTTACTAACCGAAAATTAACATTAATTTGTTAATTGACATCATAAAAGGAGACGAACCTTTGTTAATAAGACTGGTCTATGCTTACAACTCGTATTAATCGAATATTTGCTCGCACTAAGTGAAAAACGGTATCATTTTTATAAGTCGCACTAATCGAAATCGCATTATTCGAACTCGCACTAATCGAGGCCTACCTGTACTATATTTCTTTTCTAATTTATAAATACAGCAGTTGTTTATCTGGCCAACGAAAATCGAATTTGGAAAAGTTTTCCTTCTAATATTTTGTAACCACTTGTTTTCTCTAATTTCTTTTACCTTGCTGCAAAGGAAAGAATCTATGACCCTTTTCTGTTCGATTAGAACAATTTACAGCACTATAACATTTATCTGGCCAACGAAAATCGAATTTGGAAAAGTTTTCCTTCTAATATTTTGTAACCACTTGTTTTCTCTAACTTCTTTTACCTTGCTGCAAAGGAAAGAATCTATGACTTTTTTCTGTTCGATTAGAACAATTTACAGCACTATAACAAGGCATGTTCTTAAAAATAAGCAGAAAACCTATGAATACAATGATGATGCCCTATCTAACAGGATATAAAATGGTCGATTTGATGGCGCAAAGGAATGCTATACTCTATTTAGGGACTCTACGACTAAGTTGTAAGAACATTACTCGGTCGTTAAGTGAGGAGTACATATAATTTCAGTATATAAATACAGGCGGCAAATAATTAAAAAACAGTAATATTTTAGAATACAGTATAGGTTGATAATCAAAAATCCGGCAATCAATATTCCGATTCCATCAGTTTTTCGGCATGAATAAATACAGTATAGGTTGATAATCAAAAATCCGGCAATCAACATTCCGATTCCATCAGTTTTTCGGCATGAATGTCGGAGCGCATTTTTAAATTTACAACGTTGGCACGCCATTGTTTTCTGGAGGCTCCGTTTATGTTTGGCGGACTTGTACTCCAAAATCAGATGTTTGCTCATGCCTGCAACCAGGGTTGCCAGATTGTTTTTTTTTGACACCAAATCAGCTCCTTTTTTTTTTTTTGCTTATTTTAGACATGGTTGGCGTTAGAAAATTTTTTTAACATTTTGCCTATTTTTCTGACTTTTTTTGTTTATTGGCATTATATAAAACATTTTAACTTTTTTCGAGGATACAGTAACGAATTAAAATTCTGTAGAACTATTTTATTTAGTTGAATTAACATTCTGTTGAACTACAGTCTTTTAACTATTTTATTTAATTGAATTAACATTCTGTAGAACTACAGTCTTTTATGTAGTTATTGAACATTAAAAATTGTTTGATTTTCATTTAGTGTTTAATTTTATTTCTTTAAAGCACTTGTACAAGTAGTCCTTTTCTTTTAAATATATACAGCATATTATATATATATATACATCAAAAATCCGGCAATCCTCAGCTCCCGAGATTGCCGGATTTTCGATTATCAACCTGTATTATAAAATTTCTTGAATATGATTAATGTTAATAACTTAGAATCATCTTTTTAAGTGATTTTTGAATTTCAGCATGAAAACTAATAGTTCCTTATTTCAATATTTTAAAATTTCATAAATATTTTATTTAGAAATAATTTGTCGAGTCTTTGTAACGGTCTAATGTGGTTTTAAACTTTTTTAGAAAATTTTTATAAATTACTTCAAATTTTATTTTTGCTTAAATTATGCAATTATGGAAATTATAATATAAATACGCTAAAGATAAATATATTTAATCAAAAAGAAGTTCCAGAAAGAACTAAAATTGACTACTTTCTGAAGGCGTCATTTTATATTTATTTAGCATTTGGAATCCATTGATTTTGTGTGTGCAATTTTAACGCTAATTTAACCAGCATAGATGTCACGATGACGTCGTCATCTCGGTCACGTGACGTCATTATTGTTGAATCGTCATGATGTTTTGCAATATTGAGTTTGATGTCGTCACCCGTTGTTGCGTCACGATGACGTCATAATTCCGACGTCAACGTCATTCGACTCAGATAAGTTATATATTGCTCCCAAATTGCTAATAGTTAGCGCCAATTATTGGCAATAATATAAACTAAAATTTTATGAAAATAAAGTTTATTCTGCGGAATTAAACGATCCTGTATAATTAAAGGATGCGGCGAGGAGATATCCCTTAATGGTAGAGCATCACTACCGAATTTCATGAAAATCTGCTAATTAGTTCAAAAGTTATTAGTGGGACATACAGACAACAGAGAATGGGCCCGATCTTATAAACCTCCATTCCCTTCCGAATGTATGCTAAAAATTGATATTCATATGATATATAATCAAAACTAGAAGAAAGACATTATTTGATTAGTTTTGTTGATTTATTTGGATTTGATTGGTTAGTATACTATGTTGAAATGATATACAGTACAGTCAGTTCTTATTAAACAAAAAAATTGTGGGAAAACATATATAAGGAAAATATATGTTTACAGATCAGCAATGTTTTTCAAAATGTACTGATTGTCACTAATTTTTTGTTTTGCATCTTGTGCATCGATAATAAAAATCTTTAATTTAAAATCATTATTTGGAAATAATAATTAATTTATTAACTGGGATAATAACCAGATAATTTAATCTTCTGCAACTTGATCTTGAACATCTGCTTTGTCATTAAAACAATCCAAAATTTCTAAGATATTCGATTGTATCACAAATTTGGATCGACTTCTATGAAAAAATTGCTTACATCTTTTAAATATTGAACTTCGTTCAACAATATTTTTTTTTTGTACCTGTATGCAAACCGATATCGTAACCATGAAATAATCTCTGAGCAAATTAATTAAATTAAACAATGTCAAACTAGTTCAATTCATCTCATTACTTAGACATTGTGTCATCATCACAAGAAGAAAGAAGAAGAGTGAGTGCAGTGCAATAATTATTTTCGAGAAAAAGAGAGAGCGAAAAAAAAAACATTCACCTAACTTTTATTATTATAATTATTTTATTTTATTTGTTGTTGTTGTTAATATCCTATTTTATGCCTTTCCGGAACAAGCATACATGCAGATATTCGATTGACGTCGTAGTGTGATGACGTCATTGCTATATGGCGTCAACATGACAAAAACTATTTTTTATGCATCGTGATGTTTTGTGACATTATACATTGTTACATCAGGATGGCGTCATAAGTGAAACTCTGGTGTCATTTCCGAATTCCAACAAAATTTTGAAGATTTATATTGTTATTATTATTATAAAAAATGGCCCGCCCCTAGGAAAATTTCGCAAATCTCGTAATTTTCTGGAGGATCTGGGATCAGTTCCTACCTTCATGTAAATTTTAAAATTACTAGTATCTCCGGAAATTTTGAATTTTTATATTAAAGTAACTGTATTTTAATTAGTGAACTTTTTCGAATCACATGATCTCATGCGAGATGCGTCAGAATCACATGATTTGAAAAGTTTATCTAGTCACGTGGCCTATGACGTTTAAAGTATCAGCGCTGATTAAGTACTAATGGTGGAACTCATATAATGTAATCAAATATCATTTATCGTGAAGTATTAGGATTATTTCAGTAATAATGAAGTGATTAATATAAAAATTGCGAAATAAATTGCATTTTAATAAAAAAATTTTATTCAGCTTCAATAATTAAATATGTTTATTTGATGATGAAATTTCTGCATTAAGAAAATACAGTATTAATTTTAAGCTTTATTAGATATATTTTATAATTAAAAATATTCAATACAAGCCTGGTACCAGCTCTACAGCTAAAAGCTGCACCCCGTCAAGTCGTCAGTTTTGAAAAATAAATAAATTTATAAAAATTTCGCATTTTACAGTCCCCTCACCGTTTAAATTATGTGTAAAAAACAATTGTGTCTCGCTACAATAATAATAAAACACAAAATGCGCCCTGAGAGGGCGCTCCGCTTTATCGTATGTCGAGCCGGCCCTGAAAATATCATAATACAAAATTAACTAGCATATTCCATTAATTAATAATTACTTTATTAAAAAATAAAAACTACGGATAAATTTATGAAAATTAATTAAATAGATCTTGCATTTAACCTCGCTCGCCGTATGACTGAGTTATTAATGAGTTAATTGTTTTAAATAGGAATGAATCAAACGAACAATGATTAATTAAAGCCATTTAGAGAACTAGACGCATGACAAGTATTTTAATAAAATTAATCGTAACTTAAAAATTTTTTTTTTTTTTCATTCGACATTTACTAAACCGATAAAATTTAATATAAACAACTTCAGGAAAATAGTCAAAAACATTTATAAATAATGGAGAATAAACTTACTAATAAGTGGTCTATTAATATCCATGATATACCACTGTTATTTTTAAGCCTATTATCTTTCAGGAAATGAGCGAGAAAAAATTTTTTAAACATTCTGGACGTTTTCCGCCCGACGAACGATGGGAATATAACATCTGCTTTTACAGTTAAAAATTTGATAACGCGGAAGATAAATTATCACTCGCGCTATAAGAAAGTCGACTTTTCTTTGGCATTTGAAAATTTATACCGACTTACGTATATATATTTCTTTTTTATCATTTGAATTTTGATATACTGGTAATGCCAAGAAACATTTTAAAATATGTCTTTCGATTAATTCTTTGAAAAGAATATAAAATTTGACATTTATGATAAGTTATCAATAATATTTTAACACGTTTTAAATCTTCTACGACTTAGAAGTGATCTTATTTATGCTTATTCACAATGCCAATCCGTAATAAATTAAGTTTCGCAGAAATAGAAAAGTAGTAATTAGGATATTTTTGTAAATTTATTATCTACAGTGCTAATTATTGAATTAATCGAGTTATCGATCAAATTATTATTATGTTTACGGTGGAAATAATTTCCTGTTCGATATTTTTATAAAAACTATACCCATCTTCCAGTAATGGATCTAGAACAGGGCCATCCAACCCGCGGCCCAACATAAAATCGTAAACTTCCTTAAAACATTGAGATTTTTATGTACTTAATGAAATTTTTATTATTGGAATATCTATCTACGTTTCTTATTTTATTTTTTAAAAATATTTCTTATATCAGTGATTAAAACTTCTTGACCCGCTCAATAATTTAAAAAAATTTCTGAACGAAAAGACGTCAATGATTATTATGCTACGACATTTTTGCTTATTTGTCATAGTGGATATCACATATTGTACATCATTCACTAACTTTTTTTGCTTAAAACAATTTTTTTGTTTTTCGCCCCTTTTCTAATCAGTGAGATTAATGAAAGGCGGGCCAGTTCAACCACGGGCTGCACCTACTCCCGTGGAGGGGGACCGGGTGGTAAAGGACGGGGATCGCTGGGCCGGGCTCGGAACTCCGAAAAAAATTTTTCAGGAGATCTGGACCCGGGTCCTCCTGCGTGGCATGCCAACACGTTACCACATAGCCATCCGGCCGCCTACCAAGTGTCGTTGGAATTAATATATTTTATGTGCAGCCCGAGACAATTTTTTTCCTTCAAATGTGGCTCAAGGAAGCCAAAAGGTTGGACATCCCTGATCTAGAGCTTTTTGCGCTGCGAGTGAAAATTTTTGTTGCTCCCCTCAAGTGGTCAGTTTTGAAAAATAAATTCATAAAAATATCGCACTTTATAAAACTTTTATTTTTTAAAACAATATTTTACAAAACTTACTTACATTTCTATATACATATAATGTTTTTTTATAAAACTTATACATTAATATTTACATTTTAATTAACTCCAGCCAGGGACTCCCAGTCCGTTCATCGTTCAAATTATGTGTAAAAAATAATTGTATCTTAATACAATAATAATAATAAAACACAAAATGCTCCAGTACCCTCTGGCGCCCCTTAAATATCGGAGCCCTGAGCGGGCGTTCCGCTCGATCGTATGTTGAACCGGCCCTGCTATCTTCAGCAGCTTTTGTTAATTTTAAAGTACAGTATTGTGTGTAATTTATTTAAATCATTTTTAAATATTAACTAGACTAAATATTGCTGTGATTATTTCATTCGATGTATTTAGTCAGCTGTGCTTTCCCAAATATAAAGAATAGTTATCGAAAATGTTCAGAATTCCTTGTTAATAACAATAACATTCAAATTCCGCTTTAAATAATTGGTCAAAAAATAATCGTGCTTTACTGTTGACTTTTCAAATTATTTATTTCGTAATCTTATTGTATTTTAAAACAAGTTTTCTGATTATTAAGATAAATTCGATAACAGAAGTTATAGTATCTGTAATTTATAGTGAAGAAAAAGCTTCGATAAAATCTATAAATCTTAAAAAAGCCTCTCTACCGATTGATTCAGCCATATTTCTCTCGAACAGACAAATGGAAATTTGAAGAAGAAAAAAAATTCTTTCATAAATGCATTTAAGGTTTCTCTATTGAGAAAAAATTTTGAGAAACTTTGGTGTAATTTAATATAAAATATTTTTTAATTTCTTTCAGTAATAATTTTTATTTTTTGAAGAAAAACATGATGCGAAAATTACGATGCTGCCACCTGTTGTTAGATTTCGAAAATAGATACGCTTTAAGTTTTGTAGATATTAATTCTGTCATTATTTTCCAATTGAAGGGTTTGGTGCAAGAACCAGTTAAGTCACAAAAAGCACATTTCGAGAATATGAATATGTATTTGGACTTACCTTGGTTTTTGTATCAAATATATAAAATTTGACATACGACTTGTAAAAGAGGACGTAAATAACATGACAACAAAATATAAACCAAACTTGAATCATAAGTTATCACTATGTTTTATATATGATTCATACAATAACTCATTTTCAACCAAAAGTGGACTTAACTGGTTTTTTGCACCAAACCCTTCAATTGTCTTTTAAGTTATTAGTAATCAAATTGCTTGAAGGCAAATAATTTGAAGCGAATCTTATGTTCATATTTGGTCCAGTCATTGAAGCGAGTAGATTAAATGAAAATGTCATCAACTAAAGTTGCTTTAATCATAATCCTGCTTTTGTCTTTGGTGCTCTCTCTCTCTGCTTATTGCAGTCACTGACAAAGATGTATTGGCCATTTGATAATTCTAGCCATGAATTAAACTTTAGAATCAATTTAGACCAAAAATTGACGGGAAAACAGTCGCTTTGAAATGCAATAGTATAAGTTTTAATTAATCAGAAATTTTTTATGATGGAATTTTTACATTGATCTAATAATTAAAATACAAATATAAAATATGCTTTTAATAAATAATTACTAGACTAATGGAACAAATTATATTTTGTCTTTAACCCAGAAATAATTTTCTAAATTTTTCTGTGTACTATTTCCCTTCAAAGTACAGTGGTGCCTCGCAATTCGACACTAAGGCTGAACTCACACGAACCACAAAACGGTGGTTGCTTGTGAACGGTCTGAATTATAATTATATTAATATAGAAACGCATAATCAAACTCAGACGAACCACTAAACTGAAGTCGGTTTCAACGGCTGTCGCAACTTGTGGTCGATATCATCCACAAAATTGTGGTCGAGCGCAACTCACACAATGCGACATACCGACCACTATCCGCCGACAGCGCTTCCTGTCAATCAGCAATCGGTAACAGATTGCGCATATATACGCGCAGTCCGTTACCCACTGCGCATATAAGTGGTTCGAGAATGGTTGATTTCGACCACAACCCAACTACACGGTAACCACCGTTTTGTGGTCGTAGTGTGGTTCGTGTGAGTTCAGCCTAATCCGTCGCCGAACTAATATCGAATTGCGGAACAATATTTCCCATATAAGACTATGGAAAATAGATTAATTCGTTGTCGTATCCCACTTCCCTAACGAATGAGTGAGAAAGATACAATATATTATTTACTTTACGTATTTTATTATTATATAATACACTAAATTACAAAATGCACTCAATGTATTAGCCCTTCGATGTTGGAATAAAGTCTTCTTTATCCTATTCTACCTTTGAATCTGTGAAAACAGGCTCGACCCGCTTTACATTCCTCAGTTTGACCTGAGGTACATCATGGAGTTTTCTTCTGCAATTCTTTGAAAATTAACCTAGCCTCCTCATAGATCATTGCCTGAGTTATTGGACCTCTCTTCATCTATTTTTATCTAATTCAGGTGAGAAGCAACTTTTCCATCTCTTCATTGATTAAAGATCTATTCTTGTCAGAAATCTTCATTGCTCCAGCACACACCCTAACACCCATAATCTCTCTCTGTTGCAAAACGTTGCCAAACTGTCCTAGGAACGTTATACTTCTGAGCTACATCTGTATTTGTACCTTTCTGCACATTATGCTCAATAAAGTTTTCTTCTTTCCTGAATTATTCCTCTGTTCACTTTTCTTTGAACCTCAGCTACATCTGTATTTGTACCTTTCTGCACATTATCTATGCTCAATAAAGTTTTCTTCTTTCCTGAATTATTCCTCTGTTCACTTTTCTTTGAACCTATTCCTAAATTTCACTCAAGAAAATAATAATAACTACAGATGCATAAATCTTTTATTTTATAAAAAATGCAGAATTAAAATTAAAACCAACAGCACGGCAAACACCAAAGCAGCCTAACGTCGGCCGGATGGCCGCATGGTAAAGCTATGGCTTATCACCCTGGAGGATCCGGATTCAAATCCGGATCCCACATCTCCAGTTTTTCAGGAGGGATCCGGGCCCGGTCCGTTGAACCCCATCCTTCAACCATCCTGTTGACCCCATCATGGATGTTGGCCAGCCTATGATGGGCTCAATAAGTGGTCGCCGCCAGATACAGTATATCCCTCGTGAGATATGGCGGCTTAACTAACTAACCAAACCAAAGCAGCCTAACTAGAACTGACAAATAACAAATGACATCACAGAATTCCGTGAAAGCGCATCCGCCATCTCGCTAAACCCAACCGTCGAATTGCGAGATACCACTGTGTCGGAAGAGTTGGGTAATGCCTCATGGTCTCAATTTTGAGAATAGGAAAATCCCTACTTAGCGCCTCCAAGTAGCGCTGAACTTTGTCTCCAGCGGGAAGCGGGAATATCGTATGGCGGCTAAGCCAGGGGAGACCGAGTGTAAATCGGGATAAGCCTCCAACTTCATCCTCGCCGATAAACATGGCACTCTCTAGTCTTTGTGGTGAGAAATTGCCCCTAAAGGCAGATGAGCCAATCCGTTTTGGCCAATATCGGCCGGATTGGGCGCATGGAAATACTTTCAGGTTTTCTATCCTGGAGAACCTGAGTTCGATTTTCGGGTCCCACTACTTGAAAAAATTTATTATGGAATCTTGCCTGATAATCACAGTCCTCTACAATCCGGTTTTCCCCTTCACAGGGGTGGACAGCTTATGGAACGGTTTGTTTCGCCTGCCACTTAGTTTTCTTACTGAATGGAAAGAAGCGTCATCTGTTGAGAAAAAACAAAAATGTCGGAATTTATTCATAAATAGAATTACAAATGAAGAAGTTTTGGAAAGAATAGGAACCAGGGGCGGATTTAGGCATGGTGTTTATGGGCTGCAGCCCAGGGCTCCATTCAATCAAAAAATAAAAAAAAGCAATTTAAATTAAAAATTAAAAAAAAAATAAATCATCTATATATTTGATTTGAATAAAATATCAAATATCAATGTTTAAATGACAGTATATAGTAAATACGGGTCTGTCGGTAGTCGGTAAAATCAAAATATATTTTGTCTTTTGTCAATTATGCAAATAATGTGGCAATGTCGGAATGGGAGAGCAAATATAGCTCCTCTAAAGCCTGTTAGTTTAGTGTAGCTCATCGTTAGGTTTAATTTTGCTTAATTTAGGAGGCCCCCAAACAGTATTAACCCAGGGCCACCAAAGTTAACAGTCCGCCTCTGATAGGAACAGACAGAAGCTTACTGAAGATCATTATAAAAAGAAAGATTCGTTTTGCCGGTTATGTACTTCCAGGATTTTCAGGCGCCACAACGAAACTAGTCATTCAAGAAAGATTAGAGTGGAAAGAAGAGAGATTTTTTCTTTACATTTTTACGCCCCTTTCCAATCAGGGAGATTATTATGGAGCGAGGCCAGTTCCAACCACAGGCTGCACCCATACCCGTGAAGGGTGCCGGATGGTGAAGGACGGAGATCGCCGGACAGGGCCCAGTACCCTAAAAAAGCTTTTAAGGAGATGCCGCACCCGGACGCGAAACCCGGGTCCTCTTGCGTGGCACGCCAACGCGTTACCACTCGGCCATCCAGCCACGAAAAGAAGAGGGTATCCATAAAGAGAATAATTCCAGGATATCAACAGAATAGGCTGAACTTGGTATAGAAAGTGCAGCAAATAAAGATGCCTGGAGGAGAGCTGCTCATTGTCTGCAACTTTCTACATAGAGGATGCTATCTCATTCGTTTATTCACTATCCCCACTCGAGTCAACATTGTTCAAAGCTTCACCAGCATCCAGTTTAAGTCAATTTAAAAATATCGAAGTCAATAGTAATTTACATTATTCAAGTTGGCTTTCAAGGAAGATAAGGAAGGTAAAAGTCTACTTACTTGAAACTTGAAAACACTTTACCATTTTACTTGAATTCAAATAAAATGAGATGTTCATATTAACAAAATTTTTTCAAGTTGCTTGATGGAGTAACATTATTATTTTTGATTATAACTTGTTGTTACAAAAATAAGTGAGTTTCTTATGTTAACATAATTATGAACAAAATACAAGTATATGCTTTATATTTTAGAAATGGATGGCTTTTTTCCAACAATTATTTGATCTAAATTGACCCTGTTAGAATTAATTAATCCCTGACAATTGCTAGAACCAACAGGAAATTCATCGATCAGTGTTTAACATGATAATATTTAACCACCGCATATCAAAGAAAATGCAATTTTAAAGAACAATTAACATTTATAAAAAAAACCTTATCATCATGTTTAACTTTATTGTCATGTTACATTGTAATTATATCAAAAATACCATATTTACAGAACATAAGAACTTTATAATACCGATATGTAAAATTTATATTGTTTATTAAATTAAATATGAAAATTGCATATAAATAATGCACAGTGTTATTTTTATATTTTATTTTTGCATCTGTAATTACATGTTTAGTCAGTATAAATACCAGGGCATCCCAACCAGTCGATCGCGTCGGCCGGATTGGCCGCGTGGAAACGTTTCGGCTTTCCACTCTGGAGGATCTGGGTTCGAGTCTTGGGTCCCACCCCTTGAAAATATTTATCATGGGGTCCGGGCCCGGCCCGTCGATCCCCGTCCTCCACAATCCAGCTGATCCCTCCGCAGTGGTGGCAGCCTATGGAAGGGCTTGTTTCGCCCCGCTACTTAGTATTCTATCAGAATGGAGTGTGGCGTCATCAGTTGACAAAAAAATGGTTTGCCATACTTACAGGACTTTCGTTTCTCATGGTTTCCTTTATTATTTTTATTTCATTTTTCATTCTTCAAAAAATTAAATCACTGAGAAATATATCTCTGTTTATTTCGATAAAGGAGTATTGTTGGAATCGAAACCCAGTCATATAGGTGACAAGCGAATGAGGTTTTCTAGATAACCCAATTATAATATAATGAATATTTTATATTTATTTAGCCTATACATAACAATTTTGTTTTGACGTATGGTTAATTGAAAAATGAAACTGAATCATACAGACCTAACAACTATCTACTGGACTCAAAACACCACAAACTCCACAATCCGGCTGACCCCTCCGCAGGGGTGGGCAGCCTGTGGAAGTGCTTGTTTCGCCCCGCCACTTAGTATACTCCCTGAATGGAAAGTGGCGTCACCACATAGTATTCTACCAGAAAGGAATGTGGCGTCATTTGTTGACAAAAAAAATCAACCGTTATCAATCCGCCACTTAGTACTCTTACTGAGTGGAAAGTGGCGTCATCTATCGACAAATACATAGTATTCTACCTGAATGGAGTGTGGCGTCATCTGTTGACAAAGTTAGTATTCTCCCTGAATGGAAAGTGGCGTCATCTGTTAACAAAAATAGTATTCTACTAGAATGGAGTGGCGTCATCTGTTGGCCAAAAATAAAAATAGCTATTTACCGCTAGCAGGGGTGGACAGCCTGTGGAAGGGCTTGTTTCGCCCCGTCACTTAGTATTCTCAAATAGCCTGTGGAAGGGCTTGTTTCGCCCCGTCACTTAGTATTCTCCCTGAGAAAAGTGACGTCATCTGTTAACAAAAAAAAAACATCTTACGGCACATACAGGCATTGGAATACTTTATTAAAACTATAAATAGATTATAACAGACTTCAATAACTACCAGCCACAACTCGGAGAACAAGGCGGGTGAACCATAAACAGAGAAGAAGAAGAAGCATACCCATCCATGAGCGTACTTAATAACCTGTTTTCAGCGTATTTTTTATTTGTGCGCTTTTTAAGTAATTAAAATCGGCGGCCGGATGGCTGAGTGATAACGTGTTGGCGTGCCACGCAGGAGGGCCGGGGTTCGTATCCCGGGTCTAGCATATCCTGAAAAGTTTTTTCGGGGTTCTATGCTCGGCCCGGCGATCCTCGTCCTTCACCATCTACCACCCTCCACGGGTGCAAGTGCAGTCCGCGGTTGGAGCTGATCCAGCCCCTTAGTAATCTCCCTGATTGAAAAGGGGTGTAAAAATGCCAAAAAAAAAAAAAAAAAATTAATTAATTAAAATTAAACATAAAGTTTAAACTAAATATTATTTATTTAACTTTCCAATGCAACATTTTAAATTGAAACAAAAATATTCATTCCGAATATAATTTATTTTATTTTGAATAATGAAACTAATTAAAAAAAAATAAAAAATATTAAGTGATTCTGGATGAGAGATTAACCGTTTAAAGTTCGTTTGTGCTACTGTTGTGTTTCGAAATCTAATGAGTTTAGTTTTAAAACTTGAATTTCTGAATAAAAAAATACGATTTTCACTTTTAATTTGATATAAGTAAGTAGGTTTTTAAAATCATAATTATATAAATCTTTTGTTATGGAAATTATTAAATAAAACTATCTACAATGTAGATTTGAAAATATTTGTTATAGAATTGCCAATGGAGAAAAAGCATGTCAAATTTTATGAAAACTGGTCTTATAAATTAAACTATACATATAAATTGAAAAAAAAAATGCTCCATATAATCTCAATTCTTCTATTAATTCTCAAGATAATATTCTAATTTAATAGTGTTTTTAAACAGATTTACTCAATTCATTTGCATTATAGTTTTTAAACTTACAAAAAATTTACTTTTAAGAAAATAAATACAATATAAAAGAACATTTATATAAAATGAAATAATGACTAATATGGCTACATATTTTTTAATTATCAAATTGTTAATAACTGGTTCACATATCGCTTTTTTATATAAGAATTTTTATCTGCATTGTTAATTTAATAAAAATTATACTTCTGGATTTTAGACTATAGTTTCAAAGGCTGTGCTTCCAAATATGCCCCGCTCCAAAAACTGGTTTTTTTTACTTCCTAACATCAAAACAACTACTAAGATATCTTATTTAAGTATTTCCTATGCGGCAAAATCCATCAATTCAGCAAAAATTTGATATCATCTCGATAAATTGTTAATCAAATTTAGAACAAAATCATGGACATTTCACTTAGTCTGCTGTTATGCACCGTCATAGAAGAAAGCTGTTGGTGTGTACATGCACACTGGTATGATTTTTTGTGAAGCAATCATTTGCGTTTCGCTTCTCAAGTTCTGCACGCATCGCTACAGCTCGGTGGCGTCACGCGGCATTCCTGTTCACAATATCTTGTTTCATCCTTTATATAAGTAGTTTCCCTTAGGGATATCTGAAGTTGGAGGAGACACTAAAATTTTAAAATAATTATATTGTTAATTAATTGTTATCATCATCATTACCACTCTTCCCAGAGTATCTATCGACATTTAGTGTTACATAATAACGAATAGTTCTTGTATTGCTATATTTTGTATATTAAAGATTTAAATCTAAGGAAGGTATGGGAAAAAGGTTGGAAAGAATCAACCATTTAGAAGTCAGAAAGTGATTGGGAAGTGGATTAAAAGATAGATGAAATTTAATGGCAAATAGCAATTAATTAACAGTAGTCGTGCAATATCATTTTAATACAACACTTTAAATAACTTAAAATGAGTTATAAAATTAAAAAAAAATCTCGAAAAATATCTAGCGTCCTAACTTTTCTTATGACCATCAGATGTACTGAACCAATTTTGCATCGATGCCAGTTTTTTTGCTAAAAAAATGCCTTGTAACAATTTGTTATTGTGTGCTTATTTGTGTTTGTTTTGCATTTGTATAATTGAGATTTCTGGTTTCTAAAAATTATTAAATATATGAATATACGTAGTCTCTAATTTTTAATAAAATATATGTTAAGAACTGCATGCATTTTTTTTTTTTTTTAATATGAATACTGAGTCACCTTATATAAACGTTATTGATTTTGATGTTCCACGACTGAAAAGTTAAAAACCAATGGGCTATACACTAAGTTTGGATAATTGTATTCCCAATTTACATTTTGTTTCTATTTATGCAATAGTTATTTGTAAATTACTTATAATTTACAAATTTAATTATAATAATAATAATAATAATATACAACTTAGGGCATTTTATTATTGATTATTTTTAAATCACTTGATTTACAAGTAATTTAAAATAAAGTGAATAAATTTAAATAAATTAAATTTTTTTCTTGTGCCACCTTCAATATACAGTGAAATTTATTTTCGAGTTGTACATCATCGTTTATTAAAATTATTTTGAGATTATTTTTATCATACGGATTTCTGATTATCGAACATATATCACGCATTATCATCATCGGTAGTAAACCAAAGAGCTAGAATTTTAAAAGTGATTTTTGATATCTTGTCCAAACTCAATAAACATATAAACTATTGAGCCCTCTAAAATCCCAAAGAAGAGTTTAACAGTATAAAAGGGACGTAAGGATATCCATATTGATGCTGTTTATTATTTAAATTCGAAATATAAGCAGTTTTAAATAAAAATGTTACGCACAATCTGTATTATAAAGCATGAAATAAATGTCAAAAGGAAGTGTCGCGTGACACCACTGCGAGCTGTAGCGATGCGCGCAGAACTCGAGAAGCGAAACGCAAACGATTGCTTGACAAACAAAAATTAACCAGTGCACATGCGCACATCGACAGTTTTCTTCTACGATGGCGCATAACAGCAGACTAAGTGAAATGATTCATTCGAAATATGATTAACAATTTATTGAGATGATATCAAATTTTTGCGGAATTGATGGATTTTGCCGCGTAGGGAATACTTAAATAAGATATCTCAGTAGTTTTTTGATGTTAGGAAGTGAAAAAACTAGTTTTTGGAGTAGGGCGTATTTGGAACCACAGCCATTTCAAAAATTATACTAATATTTTTAAATATGATTTTCAGGTTTAACAAGAAATGGGAGATTGTAGTGATTTGGATCGACAAATAGAGCAACTTCGAAGATGTGAAATAATTAAAGAAAGTGAAGTAAAAGCATTATGTGCTAAAGCTAGAGAAATTCTTGTAGAAGAAAGCAATGTTCAAAGAGTAGATTCACCTGTAACTGTAAGTATTAAAATAAATATGAAAATCAGAATTAGTGATTTTAATTTTTTTTAGCAGAGTTACAGCTTTGTAATATCTTTGATATACTAATTGTTTAATTTAACTTCAAAATATGCTTTTTAAGAAATTCTTTTGAATATAATTTTTTGAAGTAAAAAAGGCAAGATTCTAATTTGAGCAAGACAGTTCATCTGTTGTTTTAGATTCATTAGGTAATACTATTAGTAAACATGAATTCTACAAATTTTATTCATTGATTAAATCTACATGAAACTATAATAATACTGCTCTAATCAGTGTCTAACTATTTAAAGAAATACTTCTAAGCACTATCAAGCAGTCCAAAATAACTTATAAAAAACATTTAATACGAGAAACGTTTTCGGCATTTACAACTATCTTCAACTCTTACAGTGAATTTAAATTATAGAACAAATAATGCTCAAAACATGTTACAAAACTGCTATTATTCTAGAACAGAGAATATATTTAAATATTTAAAAAATCTCATTTATAAAAATAAAGTTTTGCAAAAACATATAATAAAGTAAAAATAAAAATGAAACGGAGTCTTAAAGTATCAAAATAAAAATAAAGTAAAAATACAAACAAAACTGAATCTTAAAAATCTGCTTTAAGAAGAGTTGCTGTACAACTCGTCTTAAAGCAGATTTCCATGCATCAGAAACACTATTCATTTGCCTATCGTTTATTACTATCCCGTCTGCTTCCTTTGTAGATTTATATTTCTTCTGCTATACCAGGGGTGCCCAACCTTTTGACTTCCTTGGGCCTCATTTGAAGAAAAGAAATTTTCTCCGGCCGCACATAAAATATACTAATTCCAACAATAGTTGTTAGATGGCCGAATGGCCACATGGTAACATGTTGGCGTGCCATACAGGAGGACCCGGATCCGTCATTTCCTGAAAAAATTTTTGGGGATTCCGGGCCCGGCGATCCTCATCCTTCACTCTCTGGTCCCCCTCCACAGGTGTAGGTGCAGCTCATTGTTGGAACTGGCCCCCTTAGTAATCTCATTGATTGGAAAGGAGTTTAAAACAAAAAATAGATAGTTGTTAAGCAGAAAAGTTAGTAAGTAAATAATGTACAATATATGATATCCACTATAACATATATGCAAAAATGTCATAGCATAATAATCTTTGACTTCTTTTCGTTTAGAAATTTTTTAAAAATCATTGAGCAGGTTAAAAGTTTTAATCACTGAAATAAGAAATATTTTAGAAAATGGAAATAGGAAATGTAGATAAGTATTTAAATAATAAAAACTTCATTAAATACATAAAAATCTCAATGTTTTAAGGTTCAATATTTTCAACAGCACTAACCAGCAGTCAAGAAACAACAAGTTTTATTAGTTTAACATAGTAAACATAAAAACGTTTTCGGTATATTTCTTTATACCATCCTCAGTTACATGCGTTTTAGAATACAAGAGTTTTT
>AYEL01069159.1:0-56438 GCA_000484575.1 Olivierus martensii
TTGCGTCAATGGTCGCAGCTAAGCTGGTTGGACAGTACTTTATTATTTCATCTAATAATATAACTATATACCGGATCAGTTCATTTGCCCGACGACTTGTTTCCCGGACGTCACTTACCCGATAACTCTTTTGCCCGACAACTACATTTGCCCTACATTTCTTTTGCCTGACAACTAATTTGCCAGACAATTACATAACATTCAAATGGACAGACTGGCCGATTCAAAGACATTTCCTGATGTTACCGTTTCCAATACTCGTAAACTTTGGTTTTCTGTCCTTCGTTATTTGTGTTATGCCAGTTCGTACGTGTTGAGCTGCTTTAGCTGTCCTGTCCACCGCTCATCCCGACTGTTTTGTTGTGTCCTGTTGTACTGTGTGTAACCCTCACGAATTATGAGATCTGTGTATTTGTATACGTCCCCCGTACCAGTCCAAAGTCAGGACAGAGTGTGACAATATAAAATAATAGACAACAAAAATTAAATACCTATATTATTCTTGGTATTAACCAGGTTCAACGATATCCTTTATTTTTTAAACTTTTAAACAGGAATTCTCATTTTTAACAATGAAATTTGATTATAATAAAATTAAGTAAATATCAACAAAATCAATAATTATAGGATTAAACAATGATTTGTCTGCCTAAATTAAATGAAAATACAGTCTTTAAAATTAAGCAAACTATGATGATAAATTTTTTTTGTCATCATCAACAAATGATTACATGAGCATTTTATAGAATATTAGTGAATAATGTCTTAGAAACAACTCATGCAATAAAAGTTATTTATATAATTTACTGGTGAAACAATGTCAGCTAAAATGCATGCTACTACCATTTATCTATCTGCCATTTTGATTTTTCCAATTTTGTAACAAACAATGGACTTTCCGTAACAAATCAAGTTTTGCTGTATTATATAGCTATGTATGTGGTTTTAAATGCCTTTTTGTAAATGTTTAGCATTTATTTATTGCAATTAATGTTCATATTTTTGATTTTTTTAATGCTTCATATTTGAAAAAATTTGTAAACCTGAGAAACTCATAAACTGGGAATTTCCTGTAGTTAAAAAAGTTTTCTGTTGAACTGTGTTGAAACTAAAGAGAGAGTTATTCTCAAAATTATTTTTCAATGCATAATAAAGTTATTCTAATCCAACAAAGCTAGTAATGTGTTTACTAATTATATAATTATTTAACTCGTTGAGTGCTATTGAAATGAATAACATCCAAGATCAAATACCATCAAAGGATATTAACGTGATATTACGTTAATGACATGGAAAAACTAGCAAATTTTTAAATTGCAATTTTGTGAAGTCTATTCAAATTAATATAATATTTACCATTTATGCATGTTTCTTATTAAAAAAACTAATCTATGATGATGGTTCCTATAATTTTCAGCTGAAATTTTTATTTTACAAGAGTTTTACAAAAATTTCTTTGACTGAATATCTTTCATACAACTAGCTTTTTCCTCCTATTCCTTTTCTATATTCTAGACTACAGTGGGTGATTGGTTAATGAACATAATCCGTTCAAAGACGAAGTTCATTACCAGAATTGTTCATTAACCAATTATCGATTTACCATAGGTTTTTATGGGAATTTGATTAATTCGTTCTGGACACCCAAAACAGAAAATAAATAAAAAATTATATAATTTCTTACTATGTTTATTTATAAATAATAAAAATAATATATACATACATAGTCTTACATTTTCATCTATTATATTTATTTTCCGTTAAAGAATCTGTCCAATGTCGATTGCTTTTCTCTCTTCACAAGATTTTGGAAGTGATTAATAGCATTGTCGTTGTAGAGATCCCCAAGCCTATTGACCAAACCTGGTATGGGTACCATTCTAAGACCAAAAATTGTAAAATCTCTCTCTTACCTTCTTTAATATTCTAAGACCAAAAAATTGTAAAATCTCTCTCTTACCTTCTTTAATAATCTTTGATTTGTTTAAGTTGTCTCCAAGTTCATTTTAATCGGGAAAAACTACTGTTCTCTCATCCGTTAAATCTCTCTCTAACCTTCTTTAATAAATCTTTGATTTGTTTTACGTTTCGAGTTCATTTTAATCGGGAAAAACTACTATTCTTCCATCCTTAAGGTGGTGAGTTCATTTTAATCAGGAAAAACTATTGTTCTTCCATCCTTACCCATAAGGTTCATTTTAATCAGGAAAAACTGCTGTTGTTCCATCTTTAAACTCAAATTCATTTTAATCGGGAAAAATTACTGTTCTTCCATCCTTACCCATATGGTTCATTTTAATCAGGAAAAACTACTGTTCTTCCATCCTTACCCATATTATCTTCTTTAATAAATCTTTGATTTGTACTTTCTTTAATAAATCTTTGATTTGTTTTAAGTTGTCTCCGAGTTCATTTCTAACCTTTAATAAATCTTTGATTTGTTTTACGTTGTCTCCGAGTTCATTTTATGGGAAAAAGTACTGTTCTCCCATAGTTACCCATAAGTCCATGAACTGCAAAGTCTAAGTGTGTCATTCCATTAGGTTAGTTAAACTGCCATATCCTTATGAGATATTTTTATCTGGCAGTATCCACTTATAGAGCTCATCACAAGCTGGCCAACACCCATAATAGTATTAACCAGATGGTTGAAGGATGAGGTTAAATGGGCCGTTATCGGTCGGGACTCTTTCTGAAAAATTGGAGGAGTGGGACTCGGATACTCCAGGATGGTAAGCCACAGCTTTACCATGCAGCCATCTGGCCAACCTGTCATTCTGTCAGTCTGCAGGTCCCACAGTTTGTTCTGTGAGGTGTTCATTATCCAAACGTAAAAATCTTTTGCAAAAGTGTTTGTTATCCGATTTGTTCGTTACCCAAACAATTTGTTAACTGATCACCCACTGTACTATATTTATATTGTTCCAATCATGTGTTGATATAAAAATATTTTAGAAATTGGATAGGATAGCACTATAAAATGTTAAAATTAAAAAAACATTACAGTTAATATAAAAATATTTATTAATTCTATTAAAATATGCATTATTTATTATTCAGTGATATTTTACATTATTTTCATTGTATTTTAATCAAAAAATAAAAAATAAAAATATAAACAAACATCCACCATAAATGAGTATGGCATTTTTATTGTTTTATTGCTGCCATTGCTTTTCTACAAAGACTACTGTTTGTCTACCACAAGAATAGCTCCCGCCAGGATGTCTAGTTAGTGGCGGTCGCTATAGCAACAAGACCTGTCCATTTTGAATGGGGGTTAAGCATGTGAGGATTCATATTTATTTTCATTTGTAAAATATAAATATTAGCATATAATTATGAAACAGTTTCCTTTCATTTGATGAATCGATTTAAGTAATTACAAAAAGAAATGATAATAATAATAACATCTCCAACACGCCATCAAGGCGTTCAGTAAGCCAAAATGGACGTCTTTCTTCTGGCTTCCCCTGTCGAAAATGGAGCGAGTCTTGTTTCCACGGCAACAGACATGCACAGACTTCTTGGCGGGAGCTATTCTTGTGATAGACAAACAGTACTTTACCCTACAGCATGTAATATTTGTTGTACAGGGACAATAAACCAGCTGGGATCCAACTAGAGTAAAGATTATAATAGTTGTTTATGTTTGAGAGCAGCCATTTTTAGTTTATATTAGGTTTGTTGATATAAATTTGAAAAAAATTTATAAAAAATTAAATTAATAATTATTGAAATGAAAGAACAACATATCAATAAATATAAATTAATAATTATAACAACAATCAGACCAATAAACCAAAACATTCTTACAGTTAAGATCACTCCTAATTTCTTAATTTAGTAGCAAACATTTTCTGTAATTCCACCATCTTCAGGCTACCAAAATTCAAATAAGTTTGAACATTTAAATGTTTGTTTATGGCAACAAGACGTTGCTATGGTAACTGATTTTCAATCAGAATTTCTTTTTTTCAAATCCTATTATTTCAGTTCTATAGATAACACACACCTATATAACATATATAAAATACTAGTGTATGTATATAGTATGCTTATACACAGTGCCGGATTTAAGCTGATTGTATCGATTGCACCCAATCGGGCCCTGCGCTTGAGGGGCCCCGTGTTTGTTAAAGTTTATGTAATTAAATAATGTATTAAGAAAAAAAATTTTTAAATATATGTATCGTTAAGAAATCACACCAAGCACTTGAAGAGGATAAAAACACTAATTTATTAAGAAATCACACCAAGCTCTTGAAGAGGATAAAAACACTAATTTATTATTAGATATATATAATATGCACTACAAATACTGTATACTTAAATATATATTAATAAATTAGTGTTTTTATCTTGCTTCAAGTGCTTGGTATGATTTCTTGTGTTATTAGAAGCAGCAGAACCCAGTTGTTTATAGTTATATGTATCGTTTTTCAATATTTGCAGAATGTATAAATGGTACGATATAATAAAGGAAGTTATGGAAGATTACAATTACCGAAAATGTCCATACACTCAATTACTTTTTTACATTGAGCTCTAGCTCAATATTTCGGGTACAGGTTTGTACAGGATAGTTATAAATTAATTAATCCTAATCACATCTTTTTGGAGTGGGTTGTAATCAATATGTTAAATTGAATCCTAATATATGCTAATTAGGCCATGGGGTTGCTATTTCCGATGAAAAATAAAATTGTTCAAATTTTCCCATCGAGGTGAAATTTATTAAAATAATTAATCCTTCTTTTGTTTTTTGTCATCAGATGGATGCCAGTTTTCTTCCTATAATAATAATAATTGATGGAGTGAAAGAAGTCCTTCCACATGCTGTCTATCTCTGTGGAGGGATCAACTGGATTGTGGATGACGAGGATTGACAGGAGGGCCCGACTTCATGATCATGATAAATATTTTCAAGGGGTGGGACTCGAGATTCGAACCCAGGTCCTCCAGAGTGGAAAGCCGAAGGGTTTCTACGTAGCCAATCCAGTCAACAAAAATGGGTCTTTATTTATAAATGTTACTTATTTTATTTATACATATAAGCCATGTTTTGAGGGGCTGAAAAATATTCCAATCGGGCCCCACACTAACTAGATCCGGCACTGCTTATACACATAGTCTAATGAGGTATACTTCAGTATATGCAATAAAATGTTACAGTCCATACTGTTCATTACTCTTTTTAGTCTGAAGATTTTGGTAGCCTGAAGATGGTGGAATTACCAAAAACATTTGCTACTAAATTAAGAAATTAGGAGTGATCTCAACTACTACGAGTGCTTTGTGGTTTATTGGTGAGTTAGAAGAGAATAAACAGTAAGTTATACAGTATGTATAACAACAATATTTTAATAAATTTATGCTATTCTTAATTAATTATATAACATAATTTCATTATTGAAAGTTTGAATAATTGTTTTTTTATCATTTTTTTTCAAAATATGATCTGATTTTCTTCAATCAAGGTTTATTTTATTCAGAAGATCTGCCACTATTTAAAGGTAAAATTGGCTTTTGTTAGATGGCTAATTCTTCATATAAAAAACTTTTTTTGATCTCATATATGGAATGAAGAATTGTGAAAAAAATAAAATTTAAATTTGTTTATATAATTAGATAAAAATGAAGGAATATAATAAACTATGAAAATTTCAAAAGATTCCAATAAAAATTAAATGAGATATGACGATTTTAATTTTTTGCATATTAATTAAATTTAATTAAATTAATTGCCAACTCACAAAAACAGCAGGAAATTTACATTTCTGGTATATAACAGGTTAATATTTTATATAAACATAATATAACATATATTATGCTATGTATAATTTTTTAATAATTTCTTAGAAAGATTTTAATAAATATTTAAATTTGTGTGTTATAATGGAAGATCTGATGATGGCATAACAGAAAAAATATATTATTGTCTTTGTATATCATATGAATAAAGCACATAAAGTGCTGTTTAATCTTATTAATATGCCTCTTTCCATTATAAAAATAATAAAAAATTGCAATATTAGAATTTTTAATACAATATTCATTGAATACTTATGCTTTGCATAAACTTCTCATATTTTTTCAGTATCAAATACCAACAGATTTTATTTAATGTAAAGTAAAACAAAAGAAGATGTGAAGAATTTCAAACTTTCTGCTTGTTAGCAATATTATATTTAAGTTTGAATATTATTGACAGACGTTTTCAAGATATCAATTTTGACATTGTAGGCAACTTTCATAGTTTAATCTTACAGAATTCTATACATAGATCCAAATGAACCTAATTCTATCAAATCATTGAAATAAATAGAAATAATTTGTATTTAATATCATTTCTGAATTAAATTTATTTGGACTATAAAATATTTTAGAGTTAATTATTCTATACCTAGACTTAAAGCTTTATTTAAGCTTTTCAAACATTTATTCTCCCCAAACTTTGTTAATTGTGAAAAATAATAAAAACAAAAACTTCATTAAATCAGAACAAATAATGTTTTAATAATATATTCAAAGTGATTTCAGATAATACATCCATTCTTAGTGACTTTTCAAAGACATTAAAAAATGACAATCATTCTACCTAACATTACTTAATAAAATAACATCATGCAGATATAATTTTTTTCTTATTACTGTTATATTTAAAACATAAAATAACAAACAAACTTTTATAACAGAAATTATTTTATAAAGAAAGATGTATGTTCTTGTAATATATATCAAGGAGCATTTTCCTAGCATTAACTAGATGGTTAACTACAGTTATCCCTTGCAAATATATAATTTTTCATTAAAATGCTATAATTCTCTGTGCTCTTGATAATTATTTGAGCATTTTCCAATCAATGTCATGGCAGTATGGGAGGAAAGAGAATTAAGAGAAAGCAAAGAAAAACAAATTATTTTTCAAGAGTTTAGGAATGTATTTGGCTAGTTTTATCATGCATCTAATTGTATGAATGTCCTTTATTTTTTCATTTCATTTTTGGTTCTAGCCTCCTTTGAGTAATCTCAAAATAACATTAGTATATTTGATTGTTAATAGTTTTATAAAAATTCTGTATACATCTTACAGATTACTTTGAGATCTATTTTTTGTCATTTCTGTGGGGATCGGGAACCCCCTCGTTGCAGAGACGACGAATGTGATGATGATGTCGAAATAGAATAACAGTGTGTATTAAATATCATTACTGTTCTTCTTCGAGGTAATAAATTTTAGATAGTTTATACAGGTGTTGATGCAGAGTCCAAGACTTGACACCTGAACCATCTGGAAAGTCATCCCCGGGAAAGGGCATTAATTAGGTCAAAGTTATATAAGGAATGAAGGTGCGGAGATCAAGGCTTCGCCCACTTCATTTCGTATTGTTTACTCTGTTCTCACCTGGCGAGTAATCACTGTAGACTGCCATATCCCCAAAGATTTGTAGAACACCGTTGTTCCTCAATTCGACTTCGTTTCGTCTATTTTAAGAAGACCCCAGAATTTAATTATCAACAACGAGCAGGATATTCAGAACCAACACCAAATAGAGTGACAGTGTCACCTTGGTCATAATAATAATTGGACTAAAGACTGTTAAAGAAAAAGGACTAAAGACTGTTTAAAACATGCAATCGTTTTCTTTCAACATGACAACTTTGATCATCATAAGGTACCTCTCTCCTTGTTTGTCGGTAACAATGATTGTAAGGTTGGAAACAAATAAAGAAGCTGTGAATTTTATTTAATGTTGTCTCAGTCCATTCGCGCCAAACTGCCACTATCCCATCCTTACTCGCGCATCGTTTGGTAGACTGCTCTTACGCCTAATGCCTGTTGTTCCGCATTTCCATTTCCATTTCAGGGGCTGGAAAATCCACATTTCATAAAATATTGAAAATATTTAGATTTCTTATTTCTATTAATAAATATTAAAACTTGCCATAGTATCTTCTGCAGCTTCTTATTAGATGGAAAAAGATTAACATTCTTAAAACAGTCTTTTTAGAACAGTGGTTCTCATTTTTTTTTTCCCCCGGGCCGCATACATTTGTTTGCTACCTTAAGCGGGCCACAACATGCTATATCAGAAGTGCTTTAATCAGTAATTTTAAGTGTATAGAATAAATGCAGTATTACAGGCCCTTATAATATTCTGAACTTAGCTATTTTCATATCATACTGGCTAGAAATATTTTTTGTTTTATTAAAAATGTAAACCGATTGGTGTCATGTGAAAAAAAGTCTGATTTTTAAAAAATCGCCTACAAAAAACTCAACTTCTCAATTCATGAATGCCATAGGTCAGTGTTTCCAAACTGACCTATGACCTGTAAAATTTTATGAGTGCATAAAAAGGACCTAGCAAATTAGAAAAATTCTAATTTTTCCAGATTTAAAAAAATTTTTTAATAGAATTTTTATTTTTGATTGTGGAGAAGAATTCCGTGCTTTCATTAAATTCATGACTGTGCGTTCCGGGCCTCACGTAAAAGCTTGCCGGACTGCAGGTTGAGAATGGCTGATTTAGAATATGGTTGACCAAAATAACTTTTTATAAGAAGTGTCACAAAAGAAAGTGCGCAACAGACCATTGTTAGTCGCGGTACTTGGGCTGGGTAGGCTCCTCCCTTTTTTTACTACTACTCACAAAAGAAAATATGGTTTCAAAAAAAATCATAATGTTTTATTTATAAGAAATTTCTCAAAAAGAATATTCTCTTTAAAAATAAGAGATTTATTGAAGAAATATTATTATGCAAATTAGTAGAGATAAGAAATATGAATATTTTTGATATTTTGCAGAATAACAAAAATAATAGATTCCACAGAAATCTGCAAGGTGTTTATCGGATTTATACAAAAAACATTAATAATCAAATAGATCAGTATCATTCTATGATAACTGAAAGGAGACTACAGTCATTGAATTAAAAAACACCTAGAAGACATTAGATATAATAGATGCATGGCAAAATTAACTGAAGAAGCATATTGCCATAGCATTGGCAATGACTGAGAAAATGTTAGGATAATTATGAAGAAGATAGAAAATTATGACAATATTAGTAAAAGATGGCTTATTTATAAACAACTATAGAGCAACTAAATTAGTGAATGCTAGGAATTGTGAATTTTTCATATGCACATAAATGCTTCTTGATATATGCAACTAAAACACAATTTTAAAAATAATTGAAGAGTGTGATCCCAAAACACATTCAGTCCATTTTGGTCATTTTTTTATTTGATGCAAATATATATTTCTATTGAAGTCATCTATCTTATTAAAGGCTGGTGTGTTCCCAAAACCATGACATTTGATGTGTACAAGACACTTGAATCCTGTTTGGTTTTGAAAACTTGCTCAGTCCATTGCGCATGAGCAGAGCGTTTTTCTAATCCTGCCAGCACGGCAGTAAAAAAACACTGCTATTACTGCTGGCAATACATTTGTTGTAGGAATAGGGAATCTGCAAATACCAAGAATTGACTGTATTTTAATACTTAAATCAAAATAAATTTAGTTTTTCCTCTAATAAAGAATGAAGTATATTGAAAACACGTTCAGTCCTTGGACTTAGCGAGTTTCCATTAAACACCAGTCATATTTATTCATTGTGTATTTAAAAACTAATGATGACTGATTTCAAGATTTTACTGAGAAGTGCATGTATATGAATTAGAAACAGATATCTGGTAATAGATCATCATTCACATATGAAATACTTTGTCAATTCATATTTTGCTTCTCCTGAAAATCAACAAAAACGGACTGAACATGTTTTGGGATCATACTCTTCAATTTCTGATATAAAAATTGTGCTTTTTATATATTTTCATTATA
Source organism: Olivierus martensii (assembly GCA_000484575.1). Classification (NCBI taxonomy): domain Eukaryota; kingdom Metazoa; phylum Arthropoda; class Arachnida; order Scorpiones; family Buthidae; genus Olivierus; species Olivierus martensii. Next base: position 9,855 of record AYEL01069159.1, read on the forward strand.
ATATTAATAAATACATAAATAAAATATAATTATATATTAATATCTATACTTTGTTATTTTATTAAATAATTAAGATTTTCATTAATATTTATTAAGATTAGAAAGCAATCAAACTACAGCATGCTATGTCTGACACTTTTTGATCCTTTCCTGTCCATTCATCATTTTTCATTATACTAAGCTTGACTCTTTAGCCATGACATCATAAATGCTTTAATTGAAGACCTTCCTACTTAAAAATTGATTTTCTGATTTTACCTAAAAAACTGGAACCTACTATAAAATAAAATACTATAAAATAGGAAAACTGGAACCAATTACTATAAATGGAATTACTTTATACTAGTATTTTTTTTATACATATTCTTTAATTTCAAATAATACTCAAAAGCCCTTTAGCAGCTGAAGAAGATGCCAAGTGCATTGAAAACATTACTGAATAAAATTTTTTGACGCCAAGTGCATTGAAAACATTACTGAATAAAATCTTTTGACTGCTAAAAACTTTTGAGTATTATTTATAATTTGTGGTTAGTGCAGTCTCTTTGAACTTATATTCTTTAAGTTTAATTTTAAGTTTAAAAGTTTTATTAACTTTAAGTTACTTTAAGTTTTATTCTTTAAGTTATTATATTCTTATAGTTTTTTGAAGGTTTATTTTTCAAATAAACCTTCAAAAAACTGGATATAAATATCTTAAAACTAAGTATGCGACTTACATTTCATAATAAATATATCTCAAAATTTGTTATATTATAATCTTTATTTTACAAACAATTAAATATAAATAATTTATATCTGATAAAAGTCTGTATGACTAATCATAGATATGCAAAATTCAACCATTTTTACAGCATGATATCACAATTTGTATTACCCTTCTCCCCTATGTATATATTGTCATAAATCTAATTCAGTTTTCTTCCTTAATAGCATGACATAGTTTATGGATGCTCCTTTATTTAGTACAGACAGTGAGTGATAAACTATTTAAAATATTTTATTAATAATATAATTTTATTTTCTTTTTATATATAATTTATCTTACCTGTTGCAAGAACTACTGATGGTTGAATTACAGGTATTACTTCTTTACAAAATCTTTTTAAATCTGGACCTCGGCTTAAATCTCGAAATATACTAATATGAAGATCAGATACCTAATATATGACAAAAAAAAAAATTAGCTTTAATTTTATACTCTTTTTTTTTATTAAATACAGTATTATGTTTTCTAAATAGGCTCCTAAAATACTACTAACAATTTTATTGGTACTGAATATTTTATTTTATCATCACTACTAAATACACAACAAAATGTTAAAAAATCTCACATCAACAAAAATTTTCTTAAAAATCATAATTTTATTTCTTGATAATTTTATATTTATATGCGATAATAATTATTGCACATTTAAAATATTGCCTTAATCATATTAATCTGATACTAATACAAAACTGTTAACACACAGGAAATTATAACTGAAATATTTTCAACAAAATTTCTCCATTTGAAAACTATTTTAAATACTGCATTCATTAATTAGTAAATAATTAAAGTCTATAATATAATACTTTCTGCAGTAAATATTCAAAATAACTTTATTAAGAGGAACATTTACAGTACTTTATACCATCATCATTTATAGCTGATGATGATACAGAGTACTGAAAACATTACTGTTTAATAAAGTTGTTTTGAATATTTACTACAGAAAGTGATGTATTATAGACTTTAATTATTTCTCCATTTGATTTTTATTAATTTTACTATTTCTGGATCTGACTTTAACACAACTTTTTATCTTTTGTAAAGCCTATCACTGTTTTTTTTTGCCTATGCTAGAGCTTACACAACAATTATGATAATTAATTACTATACAGGTGAAAATTAATTTTCCAGCATTCCTATTTACTTCTATTTATTCCTCAAATTTTTATTATTTTCTTTTATAATCAAAATTGTAACTTCATTTTCTATACCAATGTCTCTGGATAATATCAAGTCAGGCATGTCAAACATGCACCATACCAACAAACTCTATCTCACTGATTACTAAAATTTTGCATTTCACTTACATTCAAAAATTTCAAAATCAGAATAATTTAATTTTTTTTTTATAAATTATAAACATATTTTTCTTATGTTATTAATTTTATTGATGTTCCGATTTGTTTTGTCATTGAACAGAACAGAATTCTAATAAATATCATTTATGGACTCTCTAGTGTTATTAAAGTGCTCTACAACAAAACTATAACTCAACAATCTAAGAAAAACCACCTTAGTATACTAAACAATTTGAACAGTGATGGATATAATATGCCTTTTAATGATAATTTACTATTTATACAGCACTAAAAAGCAGACCAAAATGAATCAATAACTTTTTATTACGAGAAACGTTTTCGGCTTTCTTATGCCATCTTCAGCTCTTACAAAATTGATTGGGTTGCAGAACAAATTATTTTAGAACAAAGACAAAACAATAGTAATAAAGAACTAAGAACAGGAAAATTCTAATACTTAAATATTTAAAATTCATTCATATTCATAATCAATCAAGATTATACAAAATTATAGACTAAAATAACACAAGGATTTTCTTTATTTTCTACTGCTAATCTTTTAAATTCTTAAGTTAACTATAAGAACAAGCACTTGTAGCAGTTTAAGTTCCTCAGAATTATATTGTATTATTCACTTAATAACGTTTTCGGTCGTAAATAACTTGACCCTCATCAGTTAACAGTTTTTTAACTAATTAATACAAGAAGAATATTCAAATCGAACAAACTTCGAAACTTAAAAGAAAGAGTTTTCAAAAAATGCATTAATGTTCTCCCATTTCCATGGTGATCCATATTTTACATATTTAATTGTCTTAATAACATTAAACTAATCTTTTTTACATTTATTTTCACTTTATCAAAACTATTTTCTCTATTTCTCACTATTTAAACATATTTTCTTTCAATGCGTACTTCCAGGGTAGAGATAATTCTTTACTGGGATATTCGTTTATTATGTTTTTCATTCATGAGCGTCTTATTATCTCCAGGGTTTTGTTAAATATAGCTTCATTTTTAGAGTTACATGTTTTTATTATTCTAGCTTCTTCCCATTTTCCTTCCACATTTTCTTCATTAACTTTTCTACATAGTGCCGTGTTCATATTCGCTGTTTTTATGTCTCTTTTATGCTCTTGTATTCTCTTTTCAAAGATCTTGTGGTCATCCCTACGTATTCTTCTTTCTGACATTTATCTATATTCGTCATCGGAATTACATATACCCCTGTCTTATATTTGTTTTCCGTACTGTCTTTATTATTTTTAAAGCCCTCGTATATCGTGAGATTCCTGCGCTGGACTAATGCTGTTTCCGTTTTTCTAGCTACAGATTTCACTATTGGTAGTTGGGAAGCCGGGTATGGGATTGGGATATATTTCTGTGTCTTCCCTCGTATATCGTGAGATTCCTGCACTGGACTAATGCTGTTTCCGTTTTTCTAGCTAGAGATTTCACTATTGGTAGTTGGGAAGCCGGGTATGGGATTGGGATATATTTCTGTGTCTTCTGTTGTTTCTGGTTCTCTTTTCTGGTGTTAGGAGATCCCTGAGATGACCGGAGTTCTCTTAGTATTTGCTCTTTTATCTTTTCTAGATATAACTTCGTATATCCATGTTCTTTTCCTATTTCTTCAATTCTTCTATATTCACTCTCCCTAATATTTGTATCCGATGAGTGCGTGATCGCTCTTCTATATAAGGCCCTAAGTGCTGACTTCTTGTAGGTTTCAAGATGGTCACAAGACACTGAAACCTACAAGAAGTCAGCACTTAGGGCCTTATATAGAAGAGCGATCACGCACTCATTGGATACAAATATTATAGAGAGTGAATATAGAAGAAGTGAATTGAAGAAGAATTGAAGCAGGGGAACTAGGAAGAGTATAATTAATAATTATTATTAATTATACTCTTCCTGGTTCCCCTGCTTATAAGTACATTGAATCCCATCCGTAAAGTGCTTTAAAGCAAAAAAGCAATAATTTTATAGGTAATAATCTAAACAAATACTAATAATAAATTTTTTCCCCCTCAAAGTGTTTTGTGGATTCAGTGAGTTTGACACATTGAATCCCATCCGTAAAGTACTTTAAAGCAGAAAAGCAATAATTTTATAGGTAATAATCTAATACAAATACTAATAATAAATTTTTTCCCCCTCAAAGTGTTTTGTGGATTCAGTGAGTTTGATTATTTAAACTTACTTTATATGAAATACTATACATATTTTACTTCTTAATATTATAATATTGTAATTTTGAAAAATATATGTTTGAATATTAGATAAATAAAAACAATTTGGTAACCTTATCAGTCGTTACTGAAAGATAAAAGATTTCTATTTTATTTTCAGATTAGTCAAGAATTTTATAATATAGATCGATTTCCTGGTATATGTGGAGCAATTGATTGCACACACATCCCTATACAATCACCACGAGGTGATGAAGCAGAAAAATTTAGGAATAGGAAAGGATTATTTTCATTAAATGTGCAAACAGTAGCTGATACTGATTTAAAAATCAGAAATATAGTGACTTGTTGGCCAGGTAATACACATGATAACACAATATTTGACCATAGTCACTTACGTGCTATGTTTGAATTAAAAGAAATTTCATCTAAATATCATCTTTTAGCAGATAGTGCCTATCCATGTAGGCATTATATGATGACACCACTATCAGATCCATCATCAAATTCCGAAATAAGGTAAAAATACCTCATTTTAAGTTTATATGATATAGGATATTTTCTTTAATTTTAATAAAAACTGCATTTTAGAAATTATTTAATATATATTTATTAGTGATATTTGATATAAATTAATGTAAATGATTAATACTCTATAATTGAAATAATGAAGTAATTTGCATTTAAAGTATATAAATATCATAATGTGATTTACTTTTTACTTTGTTCAAATCACACATCATTTTTCAAAATAAACATATTTTTTTTTACAGATATAACCAAAGTCATCTTACCACTAGGAATCCCATTGAATGTCTGTATGGTTTATGGAAGAGACGGTTTCCATGTCTTTCAATGAGATTAAGATGCAGTCTAGAAAATGCAACTGCAATAATTGTAGCCACTGCTGTATTGCACAATATTGCTCTTAATTTAAGTGATCTTGAGCCACCAATAGATTTTGAAACTCAAAATCAATCAGATTCTCTCAGATATTTCAACACCTCAATATTTTACAAAACAATTCTGGAGGATTTGTAAAAACAAATATCAATCAGATTCTCTCAGATATTTCAACACCTCGATATTTCAACACCTCAATATTTTACAAAACAATTCTGGAGGATTTGTAAAAACAAATATAATCATTAGGGACTTCTTTAATTGTGAAAATAAAAAATTTCATTTACACTGAAATGTGTTTGTTATAACAAATTAAGTGAAATGTATATTGTGCAAACAGAACAGAAATTATTTCTGAGTTACATTTTTTACATTATATTTAATAAATTCAGTGAGTTAATAAAATATATATTTTATCTAATGTTGCTGTTTGTTCAAATATTTATAAAAAATGCATTTTATTGTATAAACTTTTAAATTTTCTATCTTTATAGAAGAATGGGTGTTGGCTAATGAAATATTTTAATTACTATGGTTAACGTTATTCAGAAGAGATAGTTTCCAATACATATTTAATGATAATTTAAATGTCAAATTGGTTGAATAATCACATCAATGTGTGTGTGTGTCTAAAATTTTAGAGAATTAGCTGAACCAACTAAGCTTATCTACTTTATATATATAATAATAAATTTAGCATATATTAGGCATTGTAAAATATCTATTTAAATGGTTTACAAAATTTTTATAAAGAAATTTATTAATTTGAAAATTCAACCAATTTTATATCATTCTTTTTAGAAAACTGTTAAATGTCATTTCTATTTACAATTTTTGGAATGCACTTGGAATTTTCTTGATTAAACTACAAATAAATCTATTCTTATTGCAATCATTTATTATTTCTATTTATAAGTTACATTTTTTCATTATATTTAATAAATTAATTTGTAAATAAATTCAATGAGTTAATAAAATATATATTTTATCAAATGTTGCTGTTTATTCAAATATTTATAAAAATGCATTTTATTGTATAAACTTTTAAATCAATAGAAGAATGGGTGTTGGCTAATGAAATATTTTAATTACTATGGCTAATGTTATTCAACAGAGATAGTTTTCAATACATATTTGATGATAATTTAAGTGTCAAATTGGTTGAATAATCAAATCAATGTGTGTTTAAGTCTAGAATTTTAGAGAATTAACTAAACTGACTAAGCTCATCTATTTTATGTATAATAACAAATTTAGCATATATTAGGCATTGTAAAATATCTATTCAAATGGTTTACAAAATTTTTATAAAAAAATTTATTGATTTGAAAATTCAACCAATTTTATATCATTTTTCAGAAAACCGTTAAATGTCATTTCTATTTACAATCTTGCACTTGGAATTTTCTTGAATAAACTACAAATAAATCTAAATATATTCTTATTGCAATCATTTCATCCGTACAGTTAAGTTGTTATAGATTATATACATTTATATAATGTCAGTTATTAGCTTAGTATAATGGCACAATGGCCTCATTGGCAAAACACTCATTCAGCTATTAAAAGTCAAGAAGACCAAAAAAATACACAGCTAATATACACACTTATAAATAAAAACACAGCACTTCTTGCTGCAAGAAGTGCTGTGTTTTTATTTATTTAAGTAGTCTTAGTTGAAGCAGTTTAATATTATTGTTAATTATGGAGTAGACACTTATAATTATGCTGAATTAAATGTCTTATTTTTATAAAATATAGATAAATGATTACAAACTGCAAGTAATTTTTGAGAATAAAAATACAAATAAACTCCAGCCTTAAATTCAATCTTTTATTTTATAAGCACGAGAAGAAAATGAATTTACACTTCAGTTTCTCTATTAATAATTTCCATACAATTATTTCCAGAGCAATTTAGAATTTGCAGAGATAATAAAGAAGGATTCGTTTGCAGTATATTCAATACGTTTTCTTGAATTAACAATTGTTTTTCAAAAATTTTCATTTTTATATCATGTTCTTCTTGCATATGTAACATTGTAAGTCTGTTTTGTTCTTCTATAGCCTTTGTTTTAGTTTTAGCTTGTTCAACTAAAGCTGTTGCTGCCTCTGATGAAGTTTTGTCCACTGATTGTTTCGTTCATTTTCATGGAAAAAAACGAATTTACTTTCCGAACAACCCAATAATATATTGCACGTACTGTACGTCGTCAGCCTAGTCCCTTGGCCGCATGGAAATGCTTTGACATTTCACCAGAGGATCACGATAGAAATTGGGATAGGTTTAATTCTCATAAAATTGATCAACCTATTTTCTCATTGCTTTTGATACTTATAAGGGATGATCAGTAATCAAGCAATGGTTGAAAAGTGGCATTAAAAATGGAACATTTTCAACGGAATGCCTACTAATAAATTTTCATTTGTGGGCGGTTTCTTTGTCGTCGTCACATACGGAGCACATTTTTCCAAGTGCATTTGCAGTTACTTGGTTAGCACATTGTGTGCGCACCATTTCGCTGCTATTACTTTCCTGTATATAGAAGTCAGAATTTACTATCATATCATAAAAGGAATGAACGAATAACTTTCCTTTCTTGGCTTTCTACACTATTAGTGGCAAAATTCTTCGTGCTTTTCCTACACTCATCGTTTTATTCTTCAAAAAATTACATCATTGAGTACTCTATATCTCTAATTTGTCTGTCTACTGCTATTATCACTATTATTGCTTAGTGTATCCGTTGTTTTACGGTGTTTTTGTAACTTTTTTGTAACCGTAAATTTAAAGAGAAATGCTATTAATAATGTACTTCTTAGTTCTTAAGATAGTATTGAATATATAATAGCTTTTCGTATGTAATTATAAGCTATTTGCGTAAAAAAGCAATGAATGACTAAATTAAAATTGTGCATTTATTGAATATTCTTAATCTATGTGTATAAAATGCAATGTTTGCTTATCTATTCCGCAGAAGCTTCCATATTTCACTCTTCGAGACCAAATTTTGCATACAATCTTCTCTCGGTCTGGCGGGCCGAGATCATCCCAGAGGTTGGAGTATTTTGAGATGGTAACGAAAATGCCTTCATTTAAATTCTTCAGAGTGACGTTCGAATTCGGGGTGATGTCATAGACGCGCCGATGTAATTGTCATCTTGACGTAACTGTGGATGATGTCATAAAACAATGTTGGAGTATTTTGAGATGGTAACGAAAATGCCTTCCTTTAAATTCTTCAGAGTGACGTTCGAATTCGGGGTGGTCATAGACGCGCCGATGTAATTGTCATCTTGACGTAACTGTGGATGATGTCATAAAACAATTTCGATGTATGACGTGACGATGCCGTAACAATGAGGTTACTTAGGTTAGTTATATTACGCCGCTATATCCTCATGGGATATTCTGTATCTGGCGGCGGCTACTTATAGCGCCCATCACAGGCTGGCCAGCATCCATGATGGGGTCAACCGGATGGGGTTCAACGAGCCGGGTCCGGACCCCTCCTGAAAAATTGGAGGTGTGGACCCGGATCCTCCAGGGTGTTAAGCCAAACCTTTACCACACGGCCATCCGGCCGACCGTAACAATGAAAGACATTATGTTGGCGTCATATCGCCGCTATGATGATGATGTCATCTGACATAATAATTTCTTTTAAATCAACATTCAAATTAGACACAAAAGTCAGATTCCAAATACTATTATAAATGAATAATACGGTGAAATATTACTGCATGGTTCATTGTACATTCATTCTCCATAGAGTCTATAAATTCATGAGATCCGGTTTGAATCTCATTCTTCAGTTTGCAGATTGACGTACCATGGATGTTGACTAGCCTCTAGTGGGTTCTAAAGTGACCGCCGCCAAAAGTATCTGTGCGTGATTTACCATATTGATTCACACTAACTAAAGCTATAGATATAATTTCGCTAAAATTAATCTGAATTTTATTTTTATTTCTAGCTATGGTACCTAACATTATGATGTCGTAAGTGTTTGCACGTAATCTGTGTTTTGTACCTGAAATTCCCAATCAATGCTGGGTATCCTTGCTTGTAATTAATAAAATTATTAAAAATAATAATAATGTTTGTCATTACTTAATATGTTTAAAATCCTAGTTAAAACTTATTTTTGTTATTTTATATGACATTTTGATTTCCAATTTCCTAACCACATTCGTAATTACCTAGATATCTATGTATTTAAAATAATAAGTTTATAGTTAATTACAAATATGTAACTTATACGGTACACAATTTGACAAAGACTTTATTCCCGATTAAAATTGGTATCATCGATGATCGTAAGCATTTTATATAACGTTATTCAAATTTATTGAAGTAATGGCTTAAATTTTGTTCATTCGCTTGTAACGAGCGATAGATGAAGATATATAAGACAATCACAGTATAGAGATCATATGAATCGAAATTATTAAACTTTCTTATAAAGCGTTAATTATACAGCACAAATATTTGTGCATTGAGAATATACGACAGTAACAATGAACCAAAAATTTCAAAATACAATAAATATTAATTTCAAGTAAGTGATCCGAGGTGAGTATGGAAATATCTACCACGGGCTATTCTCTCCCCTAGTGGAGTCAGCCATCAGATATAGGATGGGATTTAATGAACCGGGTCCGGACCCATCCTGAAAATTCTAGGTTTGGGACCTGGAAATTGAATACGGTCCTTCAGGATGGAAGCACAGCACGCTTCACCACGGCCATCCGGTAGATTCCGATCGTAGTTAAGTTAGGAATATATTTGGAGGCGACTACTTTTAGAACCCACCATAGGATAGCTACACTCATGAAGCGAACCGAAAAATTGAAGGATGGGTTTAACGCACTTGGTCCGGAATACTACTAAAAACTGAAATTGTGGGGCACGATCTAAATCCTCCAAAGTGGGTCTGGCTTATTGAATTCATTCTTCACCTGATCGACCATCAGGTGAAGAATGGGCCAAATCCGGAACTTTCCAGAAAAATTGAGGCTATATATGGGGTCCATGAAGAATGAAATTCTTCATTATGCTACACTGGTTTTTTCAAGAGAATGTAGACCAGAGCACAGATTACTAATACAGATGGGACACTTCCTATACTTTCAATGGTAACTTTTGAAAATGACTAGCCATATAAAGAACCAATCATATTACTTCTTTAGAACGTAACATAAATGACGTAGTTATATAAAGAATCAATCACATTGCTTATAACGTAACATAACTTAGATGGCGCTATTAACAGTTAAACGTCATGATCAACAAAGCCAATAAAAGAAGTCCGGATATGACATCACAAAAATAGCTGTACTTCCTGTATAATCGTTATTGTGAATACTACCTTCTCGATTTATTTTCGATTTTAAATTAAGAAGTTAAATGTATTTTTAAAAATAAAAAGTTGATTTTTAATCATACTTTAGATTTTATACATTCGAATTATGTATAATACAAATTTGCTACTAATTTCTTTCCGAATTGTTAAACATTAATGAAACCTGTATTCATATATTTATATTCTATTTTCTAGCATCAGAAAACAACGTATAATATAATATTCTATTTTCTAGCATCAGAAAACAACGTGTAATACTGTATATTAATATAATTTTATTAAAAAATGATATTTGTACAAATATCATTTTTTAATAAAAATGATATTTGTACAAATATCATTTTTTAATAAAATTATATTAATATATTATACGTTGTTTTCTGATGCTTTTTAGTCTCTATCCAATAATTTCCCAATCAGCAAAACTTATACGCCAACAATTGACATGTTTCTTACATGTCAATTGTTGGCGTATAAGTTTTGCTGATTGGGAAATTATTGGATAGAGACTAAAAAAATTTTTTTTTTTTAATTTTTTTATTTTTTTTTAATTCTTTCTTATGGCCCAAATTAAATATAGGGTTGTTCGGAAAGTAATTTCGTCTTTTTCATGAAAATGAACGACAATTTTTTTATAGTATATAAATATTTTCATTATATATTGACCATTTTGGTCCAACATATGTTGCCATCTTTCTGATAGTAGCATGATTCCATGCTCGTAAAATTTTTGATCTTTGCTTGCAAAAAACTGAACCAAATGATTTTTGACATCCTCATTTAAACTAAGTGTTTGCCATCTAAAGAATTCTGTAAAGATCGGAATAAATAATAATCGGAAGGTGCCAGATCTGACGAATATGTTGATGTGGTAGCATATCCCATCCAAGCTGTAACAGCTACTGGCGAAGTCATCAAACATTTGTGAAGTTTGGCATTGTCATGATGAAACACTGCTTTTTTTGTTAATCATATTCTGGTTTCTTCTGTTTGATGGAATCATTCAATTTGTCCAATTGGTGACAGTACACTTTCGAATTACTTGTGGAATTGTATGGAAGAAGCTCAAAAAACAATTCCCTTGAAATCCTACCAAACAAAGAGCATCATTTTTTTATGAATATTGGGTTTCAGAGTACTTTGAACTAATTCATTTCTTCTGCTCCATGATCGCTAGCGTTCAACTTTGTTGTAAGCAAGCCATTTTTCATCAACAATTATGATCCGCTTCAGAAAGTAATCATTTTCTTCACGTTTGAGCAGCAAATCACAAATGCCGATGCAATACAGTAAATCTTTCTTTGAGAATATGTGGAACCCAAATATCAACGTTTCAACTGATCACGAACGGTTGAATTTAAAAAATTCAATTTTGCAGCAATTTCTCTTGTTATTCAGCAATTTGCTTCAACCAATACCTTTATTTTGTCATTATCAGTTTCAACTAACTTTCCAGCACGTGGTGCATCTTTAACATCAAAATTGTCAAAATCAAATTTTGCAAACCAGTTTGGCACGTTAACACATCTTCTCCCTACACTTCATATAACTTTTTTCTTGCTTGAACAGCATTCTTACCTTTTCGGTAATAAAAAAGTAAAACATGCCGAAAATCTCCATTTTGTTTTCCATTTTTGATAGAATACCAAAAAAAAAACAAATGTAGAGAATGAAAAAAAAATTTTTATAAATATACCTTGAAATGTGTTATCAAAATTTATAATGACAATATGGCTTAGAATGAAATCGGAGGGTAAAATACTACTAATGCTACTGGTGGGCGGCTGGATGGCTGAGTGGTAACGCGTTGGCGTGCCACGCTGGAGGACCCGGGTTCGCGTCCCGGGTCTGGTCCCGAATTTTTTTCGGGGTACTGGGCCCGGCCCGGTGATCCCCGTCCTTCACCATCCGGCCCCCCTCCACGGGTGTGGGTGCAGCCCGTGGTTGGAACTGGCCCCACCCCCTTAGTAATCTCCCTGATTGGAAAGGGGGTGTAAAATATGCAACAATAGAAAAAAATGCCACTGGTGCGAAAAAAAATTACTTTCCGAACAACCTACTGGATTACTCAATATTATATTTCTTTACATGAAATTACTTTCCGAACAACCCACTGGATTACTCAATATTATATTTCTTTACATTATTGAATTTCTAAACAAGTATTGAACAGACTAACCCACCAGCAAAACTTTGTAAGTTTATATTTATTTATTTTATTTATTATTATTAATTATAATAATAAATAAAATATTTATTAAGCAGCTTGTATAAATAAAAGCAGCTCTAAGGGACCCTAGGAAAAAGCGCCTCTGGTGGCCGCTTATTGAAGTTTTTCCGACGAACGAATGCATTGTCTTTAGAATAATCTGACAGACTTTGTATATATAGAAGGCGTTGGGTAAGCTTACCTGGCTCTGGATGGTCGCAATAGGAAGCGCGGCGACGAGTGGCGCCGTTTGTCGGGAGGGAAAATTTTTGCTCCCTTTTCCTCGATTTTTGTTTCCCTTTTTAGCGGGTTTTCTCACGTTTCCGTACTCTATCCTATTATCGCCTTTCTTCCTTTTTCCTAGCCTAGTAGGCGGTTTTTGTTATCTGATAAATTCTCTTCTGTCTTCTAGTGGACTCGATGCCAAGTCCACTCAGTCTCTAGGCCACTTCCGTACGGACTACGCTATGTATTCATTCTACCAGAAACTGTTCGGAAGTCGTATTTGGGTCGCCTGAGCTCCTGATTCCACGGCACATGCGCATTTTTTGGCTACGTCGGCGGTTGCCTACTGCGCATGACGAGCGATTTTGTCTCGTTTTCTAGTGACGCCAGCCGCGTTTCTATCTGCGAGTACGCGTGGCATCTAAGGCAAGACTTACGAAAATTTCAAGATAAAAGTTTATTTTTATCATAAAACTTTATCGTTTATCAGTATACTATGCAATAAATTGTATAAGAAAAAAATTACATATTAAATATTGCATGCTTCTGTTTCTGAAGAATATGTAACAAATTTTTAAAGCATTCTTTAGAATGTCAAAGATAAATAAATCATATGCGTCATGCTTACATTCAATGAATTGGATATAAAGATTTGATATAAAGCAGTGGTTCTCAAACAAGGGTCCGCGATCCGCTAGAGGACCCTTTATGGTCACCCAGTTTAGAGAACCCCACTGTTCAATATCCTGAATAGTTGTCCACTGCCGGAGAAAGATTGTGTGTTAAAAATTTTCTCAATCTTTCTTATGATTGGGCTATTTGCCTAACATTTGCCATTTTCTGAAAATTTGTTTGTCAAAAAATGTTTTGGTAACAATAGCCTATATGTTAATTACAGTTAATTTTAAACGGTCTACGAGCAATCTAAAAAATTGTAAAGGGACCGTCACACAAGAATTCCTAAAAAAGTTTTAGAACCATGATATAAAGGATTACAATTGGACTGAAATACGTTTCGTGCAAAAAGACTTAGGCTGGATTCACACTGACCTACGACTCAGATTTCGACCACAACCGCGACCGTTGCTATAGAAACAATCCCAGCAGGCCTGGTTCCCGACTCTTTACTGCGACCACGACAATATTCAACTCGTTGAATATTGTCGTGGTCGCAGCGGCTACGTCATTACGATAGCCAATAGAACGGAGGCATTTAGCCATCTATTACGAGCTGTATGCTACATCAGCTGTTATTGGCTATTGTTTATGCAGTTACTATTGGTTGATTCGAAAAATCATGAAGCTGGTCGTGATCAATGTGCATGTTCTGTTGAAAGCCGTCAATCGTGGTCATGGTCGTAATCGTGATCGTAGGCCAGTATGAATCCAGCCTTATAAAATTCCAATCCAAAAATTTTCGCTTATATAAAAATGATCATTTCTTATATCTGAAAGCTAACTGCTATTTTTATAATAACCAATAGCTTTTTTTTTCAAATTTTAAATAATAATTATTTGAATTTTCATCTTATTTATATTTATTAAGGTACATGATATTAAGCGGTAATTATATAAATGAAATATTACATGATTTTTTTTACAAAATTATTTTAGTGCATATTATTTAGATGAGATTAATATGCGTATTCACAATAATTAAAGTGTTATATGAAACCCCGAAATAGGAGAGATTCTTATTGTATTGTGGTTATAGTAATAATTAATACTCTGTTCAACTTCAATAAATAATTAAATTAATGCAAATATTTAATAATTATACTGTTGTACTAATTTAATTAAATAATTAGAAGAGTTAATAGAGACAATATTTATAAAATTTTATCGAATAAAGTTTATTTCTATAGAAATGCGAGAAAAAAATTACATTACACAATTTTTCAGTATTTAATATTATCGAACGTGGCATTGTCAGAGAGGAATATTAATTTATTTTTATTTATAAAACTAATATCAACTAATTAAAGAAAATACAGCAATCTTAAAATACAGTAAACTTGAGTCTCTGTAGTCCGACACTTTGCCAGTCCGATATTTCCAGTATCCAGTAATCCGACACTCTGCGAAAACGTCGTGCCTCCCACGTGGTTTTCATGTCACAACTTGTCCATGTGCGAGAGAAAGAAGCTGACGTAAACAAATTGTCAGTCGCTATTCGTTCGTTGCGCAGGCGTTATAGTCGGACTAATTTTTACGTTCAGTACACTGTTTACTGTAAAAGTACTGATTGCTCGTTGATTGCAGTTTCGACAAGCTCATCTCAAAACTGTACTCAAAGGATTCACTAAGAATTATCATTTTGTTAATTGGCGTGGCAACCAAAAGTAGTGATTTTTACTATATCAGTATATGTTATTTATTTTTTACAAAATGTCACAAATCGGATAAAGTGAAAAACGAAAATATAAGACATTGACTGTGGTCGTAACAGGCAGAAATAATTAAGAAACTTCAATTGCCGAGAAATATTTAGTGATTTCGCTTCGTTTCATGGTATTGGACGAGCCACCATTTATGACGTTAAAAAATCGAGATAAATTGAGAGTTTTGTGAAAGATTTGAACAGCAAGGACAGTGACAGTGAAGTCTTAATAAACTGAGCGTATTCATTTGTGTAAATTCCATTTATTCATTGAACATTCAATAATCCGACAAATCTCTGAAATCCGACAACTACCGAAACTATATGTGTCGGATTAGGGAGAATCCACTGTAATTGACAATTCAAGTAAAAATATTGCGAAAAAATATAAATTTTTCATTCACAGGAAAACCTGTGCTAGTAATCAACTTTCCGCGGCTGAGATTGTGGACACCAACCACAGGATGGCAACCAGACACAGTTAGCTATAAATTTCCCTATTAAACATCAATGTTTAAAATACAAAGTTTCACATTGTTAATTAAATCTAGGAAACAAATCAGTAATTAATGTCTGTTCTTGGGATTTTTTCACTTTAGAATGCTCAGCTGATAGATCTGGAGCCTATCTGGCATTTCTGATCAGAATATGATTTGTTAGCCATCTAGTAGATGTTGCACACAAGGTGCCGAAATTAAATATCACTGGCCGTGGCCACGGAACACAGATGGCCATTTTACAGAGTTTAAAAATCCCCCAATATGCTTGAGCAGATATTAAGGTGGCCACGGCTTGCAGGTTGGCCACCAGCACAGGTTTTCCTTTTTATGAAAATGACATAGAACCAGCTAAAAAATTCACTTATTGAACTCAAACTTATTTTTATATAATGCGTTTAATAAATTTATCACTCTACAAAAGCTTTAGGAACACATTTCTGCGGTAGATTTAAAATCTCTGACAATTTAAATAAAAAATTTAAAAATTTTATGACTAGTCTTTTTATATTTTAATTATGCTTAAAGCATTATGTGGTTAGTTTTCTAGACACAAGCTACGATTTTATATTATCTAAAATGTTTTTATGCTTAATGTGCTTATAGAAATATGTAATGTTTAAATGTTATTTACGTATTTCCATCTATTGTAAAAATTTATTACTATAAATTCTAAAGACTCAATTGTTATTTGCATAAATAATGATTGAATCTTGAGAATCCACACTAAAAAATGCAAATTATTAAATACAAGATGATTTTTTAAGATCTAATTACTATTAAATCAATGAAAAAAAGCTCCTTAACCTCGAATGTATAATTTTCTTTTTAATTTTTAGTGAATATGTGCTTAAATATAGATACAAACTTATATTTTGAATTTTTCTATCAACAATAGTGTAAATTTGTCTTACTTACCTCATTTCCTCTTCAAGAAGATTGGGAACAAAATGACTCAGGTAACTTTTATTCCTAAATTTTCTAACATTTAGCTTTTTAATTAAGAATGAATTTAAAAAAAAAACTTTAATTTTCTAGCAATAGGAACAATTGATTTACAGATTCCCATTAGAAGAAATACAGAATCCATAATGGTAGATGGAACAACAGTTGTTACTACTGTTTCGAATATATATGTAAAGATGATTTCGGATATAGAAGAAAATGATAAGCTGACGATATATCAGCAATATAAAAGTTTGAAAACACTGTATAAGAAAAATATACAGCCATTTTTCGAAAAAGGAATGAAAAAAGTATCGCTCGAGCTGAAAAAATTTAATTTTTTCGACAAGTTCATCTCAAAACTGTACTCAAAGGATTCACTAAGAATTATCATTTTGTTAATTGGCGTGGCAACAGTAATTGTGATATTCTTGACCGTTTACTTAATCAAATGTTATGCCGATTGCCACAAATCTTAGTCTACCATAGATACAAGGAATTTTTCAATACCGAAGAAAAAGAAACAAATTCAGGGAGATATAAGCAATTTTGCCGAATTGAAACCATTGTTAAAAGAAGGAGAAAGGTCGAAGAGAGGAAGGAAAAGGTTGGAGCTCGTTTGAATCGGCTTCAATACTCACCGAAAAAATCTTTAAATAAATATAAAAATACTTGTTCTAAGTTTGTGACTGATGTTTGAAGAATGTAATTAAAACGTCAGTGATTACAAATTTTCAAGTTTAAAGTCACTTGCTCGGATAGAGTATTTTCGGTGGACGGAGATAATTTGTTGCCGAAATTAAACTGAAAAAAATGTGCATTGATGTCTTCGCTACATCAAATGTTTTTTTCCCTTATATAATTATTTATCCAATAAAAATATTTAAAATATGTTATTTGTTAGCTAATTATATATAGTGTATGTTGCATATTTAAATTTTTAAACTGAAAATTGTTTGGCTGTTTTATTGATGTGATGCAACTCAAGGAATTCTCTAAGAATTATCATTTTTTAATTGAAGTGGCCGCAATAGTGACTGTGTTTTTGCAGTCTGTTTAGTCAGATGTTGTGTCAATTCTTACAAAACTGACTCTACAAGAAATAGAAGAAATGTATCTGTGCCAAGAAAAAGAACAAATGCGCGAAGACATAAATAATTTGCCTGAATGAAACCATTGCTAAAAGAAGGAGAAAAGAACAAACAGTATAATCTGTAAAGTGAATATATGAGATAGAAAAAGGCTGATCTCCTTTCAATTGTCTTCAACATTTTCCAAATAAATACAAAAATACTCATCTCTGGATTGTGACTGACGACGTTTTACAAATCTTCAAGTTTGAAATCATCTTTCCAAATTGAATTTTCTCGATCAACAGATGAACTTGTAGAAGCTAAACTAATAAATATGTATTATTGTTTTCGATTTTTCTATGATAAATTTTGTATGTTATTGCATTAATTATATAATAAAAATTATATTTAATATAGTTGTTCAATAAATCTATTTTAAATACATTTTCTATTAGACAGTCATATACTCTATATTGCATATTAAATTTTCTAAACTGAAAATTATTTATCTATTTTAAAAATGATAAGCAATGATCATATGTAGCTTCTGCCGCTTTCCATATGAAAGATCTCTGATTGATTCCCATAACCCAGTTGTTAGTATTTTTAAATTGTTCGTGAATTCCATTAGTATTATTTTTCCTGGTCTATCTGGATTCGTACATTACTCAAATTTTTAATGAAAAACAAAAATGAATTTATTAACAGTCTTCTTAGAAATTTTGATATAGTTTTTAATAGATATTCAGCGGAGGTGCTTTCCGAGCCTTTTTTTTTATCCCTGCTAGACCACTTTCTGCAATTTCACAACTTACCATGGTTTCAGACCTGAGATGTTATCGAAAAAAGCATGAGCAAGAATATAATGATTGAAAAGTCGTGCTTCGATTTTTCAGGGGAGGAAAAACTTTCTCTACTGAAAAAGAAAAAAAATTAGTACTTGACATTAATCAAATTCTTCATGTTGGAAGTCTAATACGCTTTCGTCCGACTTTTCAATGATATGGCAATCATTGAAAAGTATAATCATTGATAATACCTGAATAATCAATAAAGTTTCTGATTCTGTATTTTGAACTAATGTTGTAGTTAGGATGTTCACGCAGTAAACAGTTTGCTTGCCATTTGAAGAATCTGTACTGAACTTAGTATCATACTTCCAGAATTTTTCAGGGAAAATTTTACTCGAAATGGGCTTCCCCTTTCCAATTTATCTTATCATTAAGCTCAGCAACCCCTCCAGGGGTATAGACAGGCTTAGATCGGCTCTGGAATAACAATGCGAATTAATATCAAACGGTTGAAAATGATAGGAAATAGAAAAGAAAAAAAAAAATGAAATTTGCAATTTTGCCAGTCATCACTAAACTCAATATGCTAGATCCAAAGAATATAGCACACGTCATTAAAAAATCTCAAATTACAGAATTCTGAAGAATAAAATCATTTTTAAAAATTTTTAAGCAAATCGATCCCCTTGTAAATTTGAAGAAACTTAAAAAATGTTCTTATATAAATTTGCCGAATTTACCGTTTATTAATTGCTTAATTAAATAAATTATGGTTACTAAAGGCAATTTGTAAAAATTTAAGCTAAATAAAATATTTCTGCTATCAATACAAGAACAAACCAAAATTTTTATTTTTATTATAAAAAATATGAACAATATGTTCAAATTTGGACAAATTGGAAACAATAAAAATTTTAAAGTTTGAAAGAAAAAGCTTAGAATAAAATACATATTTATAATTATTTTCGTAATGCTGTATATTCATAACCAACGGCTGACTAATATAAAATTACGCTAAATTTATCGAGCAGAGGTTTGGCCGTAGTTATACTTCATCTTTCCATCCTGGAGGCCTGAGTTCAATTCATGAGTCCTTTGGAAAATTTATTAATGTGGGTCCATTCAGATTGAAAATTAAGCGACGTATCTAGTACTATATCTGAATGAAAAGTAGCGATATTTGTTAACCAAAAAATAAAATAAAACTAAATAATTTCATCGTTATTAGATGACAAATGCATTTCTATAGCGATATCATCTAAGTGAAAACAATTTTTCTACCATTCCATATTTTTCAACTTTCTCAGTTCTTTTATTTATTGTATATTAAGTTTCAGATTAGGTTAGTTTTATTAAGCCGCCATATCCTCATGGGATATTTTGTATCTGGCGGAGGCTACTTATAGAGCCCATCACAAGCTGGCCAACACTCATGATGGGGTCAACCGAATGGTTGAAGGATGGGATTCAACGGACCGGGCCTAACCCCTCCTGAAGAACTAAAGGTGTGGGACCCGGATTTGAACTCGGATCCTCCAGGATGGTAAGCCACAGTTATACCAGGTGGCCATCCGGCCGACTATATGAAGTTTCAAATTTAGCTGTTTATGTCCTATTAAATATTCTTCTGAAATATAAATATCAAATTAAAATTATTTTAACTTCGAACGAAAGTAAATTGAATTTCTGCCGAAATGATTTCTATAATTAGATAAAGCGACTGACAACTTTACTTCGCCTATAGTCACTGTAATACCTCTTCTTCTATGGACTGCGATGCTTCTTCATACATTCTGCTTCTTAAATAAATTCAGATTATGCATAAAAGGACCATTTAATAATTTTAAAACTATTTTTAATCATCATAAACAATATATCTTTAAATATCAAGTACAATGAAACCTGTCTAAGTTGGACACATTTGGTTCCTCCAAAATGTGTTCAAGTTAGAAAGGTGTCCAACATAGAGAGATTCATAAAACCAAATTTTTTTCTAAACAAGATGTCCAACATAGAGAGATTCATAAAATCAAAATTTTTTCTAAACATACGCCAACATAGAGAGATTCATAAAATCAAAATTTTTTCTAAACATACTAACATAAAATTTTCATGTCAGTGCAAAACTTTATTCAAATCAAATTGGAAACCTTGTCTCAAGCCTTTTAGTCAATTCAAATTGGAAACATTTTATTATTTTAAATGAAAAGATCGGAAGAGCGGTCATTTATTATTTTAAATGAAACTCAAAAATGCGAACTACAGTCTATCAATGGTTTCAATATGAGAACTACTTATTTGAAAAGAAGTCTGTATGAAGCGTTTTTTATATTTAATTTACACTTTAGCCACACATTTTCAATTTTATTTATTTTTATACCAAATAGATTTTCAACAATTTCTGGTTCATTATTAGAAAATACTTATCGTTCAAATTCCTCTACATATTCCAAAACTGTTTCATGATCATTCCAACAAAGTCTCTATATGAATTGAGCTTGATATAATCACTGGTAGTGCCAGTGATTTAATTGAAAAGATTTCATATTCAGCCAGTGATTTCATATTCATGATGGCCAAGATTGAAGATTTTACAAATTTTGACAACAGTTAAAATTCTATGATGATAGTTCTCAGGAAGAGCACTCAGTTCTTCTCCTAGGTCAAAGTTATTGACCTCTTGCATTCCTTCCTGAATTTATAAGGGAACCCATATTTTCTAAAACATTTCTGTATAGTTAATTGTGAAACTTCTTGTCATGCAACATAAATCCATCTCACTACATCCAGAATAGTAAATGATCAGTAATTTGCTTCTTTTGGTCTAATGTCAGTTTATTTGATTTTCTTTTACTGCTTTTTAAGATCTGTAAGGAAAGCTTAATCACAGCAACAGAAGAAACAGCACACAATTCTCAAAGAAAAAATATAAAATATAAACTAAGGTCTATAAATATCAAAACTAGCTAATTATAGCACAAATATTTTTGATTTTATTGCAATAAAATATTCTGGCTATAATTTGGCTAGTTTTGGTTTGATTTTTCTCAATGCTCAGTGTTTGTATTTACAGTAATAAGTAAACTATGGATTTATAAGTCATCAGTAACCATCTCAAGACATGATTAATCAATGTATAAGTTTTTATTTCACAAATTCCTTTGGATAATCTTCTAAACTTAAATAAAATTTAAGATTTTATTCTAACCAATTATCAAAAAGTGTCATTCTTATTAGAAACAGTTGTTCAAAATACAAGATAAAGAGATGTCCAGGATATAGAGGTTTGGACATATAGTAAAATATAGGCTTTTGTCTGGTTCCAGGAAAAGTCGTTCAGCAGAGAGAGGTGTCCAACTTGACAGGTTTTACTGTATCGTAATAATACCGATACTTGATATTTAATATATCTAATACCTACTGTATAATTAAAGTTCGTGATTTACGGGTTTATTTCTTTATAATAAATCATTAAAATTAAATTCATCATCCATATTTCAAAATAAATTACAAAAATCTGAAATATTACTTACATTACTGACAAGAAATTCCCTGTAAAATGCCGATAAATTTTAAAGCAAAATAAGATTTTTTTCAGTTTAGAAATACATTCTGAAAATTATATCTGCGGGAATAGAAGATTGCTAATAATATTGATGCCCGAATTTAATAGAATAAGATCAGTTTAATCAAACAATAAATGTAGATTTAATACTTCAACACTACCTAGTACAAAAACGTTGAAATATTTTCCCCTTTTTTATATCATATCCATACAGGGTAATCCACCTAAAGAGTGTCAAGTGATTTTCTCCACAACCGCGTTAGACAGGAAATCACTCTAAACGGGAAAATACTCATATTAAAACAATCTTTTATTTGATTTATTACTCTGTGACGTCTGTAAATAGATAAAATAGGGCCGTAATTTTTTATTTTTACTTATAACAATAACTTTTTTATCATCAATAGAAAACTCGTTTTTTGTTAAAAAGATTCTTTTAAAGCATTTCTTAAATAAATTAATTATTTTCGAAGTATAGAGCTGTGGGATCCAGGGACCCAGGTGGCCGCTGGGGAACGTCACTTCACTCCCGATCGTAAATTAACAGGGTTAACAATTTCGGGATAAACATAGGGCGGGGGTGTCCTCCCAGCTGGTCCGAGGTATTCCGTTTCCCACTGATTCCGAAAGAATAAGAAACAATAGTCGAAACATCTACTGAATTACATAACTTGACGCGAAACTTCGTCCCCGAGATCGTAAATTACGAAAGCAAAATTGTTTACGTATCGTGGACGAGGGATCGTGTCCGTGCAGATGTCCAGGGACTATAGACCCCACCTGCGGATGAGATAATAAATAATGGTCGGGAGCGATCGGAATCCGTGCTTGTGGACTAAAAGTCACGTTTCGTCATAGCGACGGCCCAGGAAGAATTGTGTTCTTTTGTCTTGACCAACCTAGTAATACAGAATCCGAAAAAGAAACAGACAATTGGTTCTAGATCGCCGAAGTGTTCAGACGTGTTTGCTTATCTCTAAAGGCAGGCCATATACGCCGTAAAGGACAGTTGGTGCTCTATCGTCGAAGACCCAGCCAGGCCGAGATACCTCTCGTCAGGATCACCGAGCAGACAACTTAGCCATCCAACGGCAAAGTTCAGCTTCTGACCAACTCCCTCATCCTTCGCCTCTCAACTAACATACTCCAAACTCCGACTTCTTTGGGACCTGTCTCCAGCTTTTTCCAACCCGGTCATCGTCCACCCATCCAGCATCGACGTGGAAGAGAACTCCATTTGTAATAAGGTATTTGTCCTCCAACCCAAATTGTCGGGTTATGTTTTGTAAAATAACTTCTCTCCAATAAAAGATGTTTGTTCTCACAAACGTTGTCTCCGAGTCCGTCCTTGTCTAACGTCTCGCCATTCATCCTTATCTGCGTCACACGCCGCTGAGAGGCTATCTGCCTGTTGAGCAGCTTAATATCTTATCTTGCGGGCTCAGCGGTCTAGCGGGCTTCACAGAGCGTTTAAAATCTAGGAAATAGCACGGCAACATAACATAAACTTAGCTGAGCCGCTTGAAAGCAATGAATTCGTACACAAGCTAGTGGCGCATAGAGTCGCATCGCACATAGTCATATTGCAGCTTATCCATTCTGTGATTTGTTTACAAATAGATAGATTTAGAATAGATTTTAAACGAACTAATGATTATGTATATATAATGCTCTGATACCAACTAATGATTATATATATATAAATATTATGCTTTGAAAGACGATTGAAACTAATCTAGAAGATAATTATGTAATTAAATATTAGATGAGTTATAGATAACTATAAATCTCTCATATCAGCTAGTTAAATAGACTTTTTTCTGTATCTTTGTAATAAATCATTGACTTTTTGAAACCAGATGTTCAATATCCGTGATAAAACAAAGATTAGTTCATAAAACACGCTTTGAACAGGTATATGATAAACATCTACAGGGGTTGTTGTCCTTAACTGAAGTTTATCTTTCCCTAGTTTGTTGAACCCGTCAACTTAGTTTATCTATTGTTGATTAAGCTGATAGAATATCTATCGTTGTTGTTTGCAAATTTCCGAGAACTATAACTGAAGTGTTTCATTTTAGTGTTTTAAATGGTGTCAGAAGCCAAGCAGTATATTCAATAAATCGATATATTCTTATCTTTTATATGGAGAAGGGAATTAAACTTTCTCCAGTAAATGATTGCATTCTTCTATTAGTATCGAATACTTTGGTTTTACAACGGACTGAATTAGAAGTCACATCAGGATAAATAGTAACAAGAGATATAAGACATGCGAATTAAAACTAACGCTGCATATATTGAATTTTCATCATAGTTGCAACACCATATACAATAATCACAGGATGGTGTAACGCTCTGGCTGTTGAAAGACTCCTTTATATTTTCTATTGACCGATAACACACCTATCATTATCATATGGTAGCAAAGAATCCGTTTTAAAACTTGTAGTATTGAATTTGAAATAAAAAAATTCAAAGAAAGGCTTTATTTGTTGGAGCACTTAGGATAATAATTGCTACTTGTTTCTATTCATTCGAATATCGAGGATAGTGCAAGAGAGTTATTATATGCTTAAATGAAGTGAAAAGCGAAGCTTTTGACCGCAAAGCAGAGCATTTGACTGTTTAACGTGATATTTCATGTAGTTACACTTTTACAGATGAAACATGTTACTTAAGATTTACTTCTTAAGACCCTCATATTATTATATCCAACATGAAGATACGGAAGGTGATTTGAGTATAATATTGAAAACATAATTATCATTATACAGACTTCTGTAATTTCTACTTTTATGGAAAAAGGGTTTATTGCGACAGGATAAAGACGGTTTTTTTCGGTGACAGTGTTTAATGTTTTTTATGCATTTACTAAATTTTTAATGCTAAATTATTTCTAAACATTACAAAATTTGGATAAGAATTTCGTTAACATGTTTTGATTAGAATTATGAAATCCAAAGATAAAGTTATCAGTACAAAAATAGTTGTTAATTTGACCTTTTTTCTTGAAAACTGATTAAATATTACACTGCTTTTGAAACAGATCATAATAAATATCAATATTCAGAAGAATAAACTTTTGCGGACATACCATTTTTCAAGTAAGTTTAAATAATATTAGAAAATATTTAAATTTGTAATATTAAAAAATATTTTAATTTATCAGCTTTACTTTTATACTGTATATATTCAGGTATTCAAATATTTTTAATATTAAATTTGAATACCTAAATATATACAGTATAAAAGTAAGGCTGATAAATTTTTATTTACAAGCTGCATTTTGTCATATATTATGTTGAATTACTCAATATTTTCATTCAAATAACCACAAAACATTTGTGGGCCAAAATCAATGAAATTTATTAAGCAAACTTCAAAAATCTACTAAAGAGATTTTCGTAGAGCGTAATTACTTCATTTCTAAAAATCACTTACCGGCATTGGGACTGCGATTGAATATTAAAGTTGTAATTGTGTTTTTACACTCTACATTTGATATTATATGGAAAAAGAAACTTACATATTATAACAACTTAATCGTTACAAAAGTTAATTAGAAATGTCGTACTGTTCAATATAGCTACATTTTCTATGATGCAGAAACTGAATCAGTGAGAATGAATCCTTGTTGGGTCCAAATTTGAACAATATTTTGTTAAAAGGTAGAACCCAACAACTTTGCATTGATAGTTCGTACATCAGATTCTATATTGTCCTTCAAGATTGCAAATCAGGAATATTTCTACCACAGACTATAATAGATATGGAAAGTCAGGCGAACAAGACTGCAAGACTGCCAATGCTCGTTTTTATGATACTCCCTGAATTATTTCTTGATTATTTAGTCGCAGATTCATTTCGTTTCTGTTAGAAGTTGTCTATACCCGTGGAAGGATTTTTTGTTAACAAATGACTCAGTCTGTAATCTATTGATTACTAAGTGGCTAAATGAAACAGGCACTGCCACTGACTGCCCATTCTTGCTGACAGGTCAGCTGGACTGTAGAGAACAGGGATAGATGAAACAGGTCCGGATCTATCATATAAATTTTTGAGATGTTTATTATTTATTTTTAGATTTTAATTATGCTGCAGAATCTAATAAGGAAAACTCTTAGAGTCAAGTACAGGTTAATTATTAATTGCAATTGGATTAATCACAGGATTGGCCGCATGGAAATGCTTCGGCTTTCCGCTCTGGAGGACCCAGGGTCGAATTTCGAGTCCCATCCCTCGAAACGATTCATCATGGGGTCTGGACCCGGACCATTGATCCCCGTCTTCCACAATCTGGCTGACCCCTCTGCAGGGTGGGAGCCTGGGATGGACTTGTTTCGCCCCACCACTTAGTGTTCTCCCTGAATCCAGTGCTAATAAAAAAATCACAGGATTGAAGGATGAGGATCAACTAACCAGATCCGGAACCACTCATGAAAAACTGGAGATATAAGACCTTGAATATTTCTTTTAAAGTAGAGGCCATTTAAGTAGGCGGTTCTTTCTATTTTCTTTTTTCGTCGCATTTTTTTCATAAGTTATAAAGCATTGTACATTGCAATTGTTATCTCAGGCTACCAAACTCGCTGTTTTTTTTTCTGTTTTGCGTTTCAGCCGTTAGCTGGAGAACGGGATGAAAGAAACCGGATCTGAACTATCACCCAGAAAAAATCAAGGGTGGGATTTTAAAATGAAGTTTTATGAATGTGAATGTGGTTATAATTGATAAGACAACATATTATTACACGGGCAAGGAATGACTCTTTCAGTATCAATGATATTTTTAAGTAATATTATATTGTGTTTTCTTTCTTTTATAACGTACTTAATTAATTTACAGTTTAAAGATTTATTTAACAAGACAACATGGAAGATATTTCTGACGAGGGATATTCATATGCATTTTCTAAAGTTTACAGAAATCCAAATTTTGCATTGAATTATAAAGATGCTCTTCTTTTGCATTTAAAATTTGAAGAAGATTTTGTTACATTTTGTCTTTACAAAATCTTTCAAAATGGTAAGAATAAATTATAGATTTTTTTCATTGTAACAAGTAAATTCATAATATTAAAAAATTACATAAATTAATGTTGTTTATGAAAATAAATTAGCTTAGAGAAATTTTAGAATATTATGCATCCACCTGCATTATTAATAAAATTATAAGTAAATTTACGATATCAGTTCATCCAAATAATACAGTGTGTCCATAAAACAATTTTCAGAAAAAATACGTAATATAAATTTTGATAATAAATAATAATAAATGAATACAGTATTGTTTAGTTTGTTCAGTAACTCGAAAAGTTTTTCATCCATGTTACATAAGTTTTACATTAAAACCCATTTTGTTGCTCGAAGTACTCCAAACCATGTTCATCTCTCGCATATGTTTTTCAGTATGTCTAGCGTATCCATATGCTGTTGCATCCACAATTCTGTCCTTTAGAAGATTCAGATCAGCCATAGATGTTGTATATACAATGTCTGTGACATATCTACATAAGAAAAAGTCATAAATTATGGAGTCAACTGAATGGACCCCGTGATTAAAAAAATTTAGTACAATCTGATCTGATAAAATTACCCCTGAAAAAGTTTAATGTAGTCTTAATTAAAAATTTTATAACTATTTAAAATATAATATTCAACTTATTTCAAATGATATTAATAAGATATAATATATCAATGAAATTATTAAAATTTTATGAATTATGAACATTTTGAAATTATGTGATGCGTAAAAATGCTATGTCTGCAGAAATGATGTGTTTTAAGCAGATCACTTATCATAAATGGCCTAGGATAAATTTCTTAGAAAATCACTCTGAAGGTTTAGAATAAGTTTTGTAATCTATCTTTGATGGAATTGACTGAAGCATGTACTGAAGTATGGGATTCAACAAATTAAATCTGACACTTAATAAAAACGAACATTAGAATCCATGATTCAATTTGTCTTTCTTCATAGAAAATTAACTATTTTCCTTGAGACCATCTCATCGATATTAGAATTTAGAATATTAGTTTAAATTTCATAAATGTTCATTACATTAATAAATTCGAATTTATTAAATTTAATAAAATACAGTACATTTATATTTAGCATTCAAACTTAACATTTCTAAAAAACTATATATTTTGCAGTATAGTATACGTACCGTACTATACATCAAATATAATACGTACCGTACTATATTTACAGTACTATACAGAAAACATGTCCATCTGCTGTTTGATCCTCTACTTTGAGTTCTCTGTAAATTACATTGTATACAGCTTACCATACGGTATCATTATTTGCTCGGTATGCAATAAACGATGAATTCGATATGGTTCTATCTTAAATTTTCTACAACCTCGGTGTGAACAGGCTTAAAGAGACATATGATTAACCGTTAACTCCATCTCTTCCACCCACTGGTTACAAATGAGTCAAGAGAGCTTTTAATACTGTATATATATAGTACTGATGAACTTCGGGATGTAATTCACGCGGATGGCGGATGGCGTCTTATCGGGGTTTGAACCAACATATTCCATTAACATAGGGAAGATCCGTTCTGCCAATTTCTTGGCGGTCAGGGAGGGTGGCGGCTTAACGGGAGGCGTCTTATCGAGATTTGACTGTAATATTCTTTAACTTACAACGATGTAAGCTTAATAATAATTACGTATCAATTTAAAAATTTTTGTGATCACATTTAAATGAATATTTTTCTTTTTTAATGATAATAGAAGAGTTTCAAGGGAAAAGACTTCTTGACGTAGGATGTGGTCCTACAATTCACAGAATGGCACCTGCAAGTGCATTCTTCTCAGAAATCATTGTTTCCGATTATTCCGAGCATAGCTGTGAAAATGTTAAAAAATGGCTGAACAATGAATCATCAACAGAAAATTGGGATTTATTATTAAAACCATCAGCAGTTCTAGAAGGTTATGGTTCAAGGTGAGAATCTATAATTTATAAACATTTAATAAGTTTAAAAACGAAATTTCAAACGATTTTAATTTAATTTTGTTATTTAAATATATTTTTAAAAAGAAATTATTATAAAATTTAATTTACTTATTCTATTTAAATATTGAACATTTTATCAAAAGTTGAAAAAGAATTTTATGCTAGTTCAATGAGAAATTTTTCGGCAGGATAGCCGCCCGGTAAAATAATTGTTTGTCATGTTAGATAATCCAGATTCAATTCAGGGTCCCACAACTTCAGTTTTTAGAGATGTCTGGGCCAGGCCGGACTCCTCTTAAACCCTCATTCTTCAATCTTTCAGTTCATCTCATAAATGTGTTAATATAGCGAAAGCTACATATTTCAAGGCATTGAGGCGTCTACTATGGATAAAGTAAGTGATATTGCATGTATGACACAACAAGAAAGTGACAGGATTACTATATTTTGAATTTTGGTTATTATCGTTGCATTCACCAATTTCATTTTCATCTATTTGGCAGTTTATATTAAATAGTAAATGTGTAAATGAAATGCAAATCGGAGAGATTGGTCGATGCTTCTGCTTTCTATTCAGATGTCGGATAAAACTCAAAAATTAATATGATGAATTCAGGTGAACGATGTCTTCTACAGTTCTGCTCATATTTCCAAGGTGTGCACTACCAATTAGAAATTAATATTGATTACAAAAAAATCGACCGGATGACCAAGGTAGAAGCGTGTAACTGAAGGACTATATTCAATTCTTGAATCCCACACCCCAATTTTTTGAAGCGGATTATTCAGGTCCTAGATTGTTGAACCTCATCCTCCACCAGAAAGCAGATTCAACTAGGATAGTTGACCAGATTGGCTTTTTTTTCAATCTGGAAGACCAATGCTCTTTCGGGTCACAGCCCTTGGAAATATTTATCATGGGCCAGGTCTGTGATCCTCGTTCTCCAGAATCTGGCTGACCACTCCCATGTTGAGCAGATTGTATAAGGGAGTGTTCATGCCGTCACTTATTACTCTTACTGAAAGGAAAGTGGCATCATCTATTCATCAATAAAAAAGATCCACACCAGAATTATGGATAACTCTTGATAATCATGGAAATGCTCCCTTGCTTAGTATTTAACGAGTGAAAAACGGTACAAAATCACACAGGAAAAAGCACTGTTTGGGAGTGATATAGATCAAATCTTCACTTCCGAGCTTTAGTGAATATTAGATCTACATTACGTCCCAAACAGTAGATAGTGAGATAGAAGTTCTAATAGTGAATATGATCTAATATTCAATATTAGAATTTCTAATACGCTCTATATTACTTTCAATAAATAAAAATTTCGATCGACCAACGAATTTTTGTCAATAGATGACACTACTTTCCATTCAGGAAGAATAAAAATGGAAGCGAAACAAGCACTTCCACAGGCTGCCCTACCTTGCTGAGAAGTCTGCTGAAGAGTGGAGGACAGGAATCGACCAACCATTTAACTATCGTATGGTAAGAGGAGATTAAAGATATTCTGTTTTCTGTAAATGGCACACTTCTTATTACAACATTGAATCCAATAATAAGAAATGTGTGGCAACTATTTCCAGAAAACAGAACACCTTTAATCTTTCCACATGCTTTCCTATAGGCGTAATAGAGTGACTTATATTAATACATATGCATCTGTTGTAGTTTTTACATTTGCGATTAAGGATAAATAATATAAATCTTCATATATGGATAGATGGAACTATAGGATATTTGTAATTACTCAGTAATTTAATTAGTTTTTTAATTTTTTTCAGCGGAAATTTAGAAGAAGGAATAAATATTATAAACTCAAGAATAAAAGAAAAAATTAAAAGAGTGCTTCCGTGTGATGTTTTACAAAAGAAAATTATTCCGATGGAAATAGGGGAGTTTGATGTTTTATTTTCTTCTTTTTGTTTAGAAGCAGCATGCACTGCACCGGAAATTTATAAATCTGCTATAAAAAAAATTGAGAAATATATTCTTCCAGGAGGAGGATTAGTAATGGCTGTCGTTTTAGATTGTAGTTATATTGTCGGTAATAATGGGGGGAGACTTCCAAGTTTGCCAATAAGTCGTCAGTTTGTAAACGAAGCATTGAATGAGGCAGGATTGAAGAAGAAACATTGTTTCCTGATGAAGAACAATGAGAATAATCCTACGCGTGAATGTAGCGGGATAATGGTTGTGTCAGCTACGAAAGAGAAGTAACTAAATAAAATAAACTAGAAATTTCAATAGCATAAAAATTAATATCATATCAAATTAGGATATTAATTTTTAATAATAATTAAAAATATGATATGTAATTCATGTGTGATTTAGCATAATAAATTTATTCAGTTTTGTAAGAATAGGTTAGTTAAATTACACCGCCATATCCTCATGGACCTACTGTATCTGGCGGCAGCCACTTGTAGAGCCCATCACAGGCTAGCCAACACCCATGATGGGGTCAACCGGATGATTGAAGGATGAGGTTCAACGGGCCTGGGCCTGACCCCTCCTGAAAAACTGGAAGGTGTGGGACTCGGATTTGAACCCACTGCTCCAGGGTGGTAAGCCAAAGCTTTACCACGCGGCCATCCGGCCAACTGTTGTAAGAATAAATATTTTTTAACTTTCAATATTTAGTTGAGAGATTAATCTGTGATAATGGAAGAACAGGAAGGACGAACTAGTAGAAAAAATCATCTAGAGCAGCGGTTTCGAGAAAAATTTTTATGTGGCTGTCGATACGGCCACGAAAAGTTGCTGTTGGATGCGCTAATCTAAAACTTTGTGATAATGTCTTAGAATGACAATATGTTAAAGCATTTGCAGACTATCTAAAGAATTATGTTCAAGTTCTAGTCTCATACCTTTAGATTTTTCCAGGGAGATCAAGATTACCCATTAAAATCCATTTTTCAAACTTTCATTGATCCATTCATGGTGAGCTCTTAGTAGTCGTGAAGGGCTCTTTATGGCCTCTCAGAACTCGCATGATATATATCCCTGGTGAAACTCAATAAAATGATTGACTAACTTAATCCAACTTTAATGTGATAAAAATTGATAATTTGTGATGGTAAATGAATATAAAAGATTTTTTATCGAATCATTCAGTTTTTATTCGAAAAAAAATCATTATTTAAATTAGCTAGTAAAAATATGATCATTTTATTGTGTGGATCCGCCTGGACGAACTGTACAGGTAACTAAACCTAACACGGTTGTTTGAGCCGGATTGGCCGCGTGGAAACGCTTCTGCTTTCCATTCTGGAGGACCCGGGTTCGAGTCTCGGGTCCCACCCCTTGAAAATATTTATCATGGGGTCCGGGCCCGGCCCGTCGATCCCCGTCCTCCACAATCCGGCTGACCCCTCCGCAGAGGTGGGCAGCCTGTGGAAGGGTTTGTTTCGTCCCGTCACTTAGTATTCTCCCTGAATGAAAGTGGCGTCATCTGTTAACAAAAGAAACAGTTGTTTGTGGGAGCCGCACGTAATTTCGTATGAAAGCGAAAACTCCTAATACAGTGATTGACAGCGACAACGGTTTAATTAAACCGTAGATATTTTATTGAGAGAGATTTTACTTATGCATTTTCGAGGATAAATATCTTTTCTTTCTGACACGAAAGGTGATATCTAAAAACTAAGGACGGAGGTTCCGATTTGGATTTCTTGATTTACTTTTTTCAGCAAGATCTTATCACAGTCTTTAATTATATCACTACAGTCCATACTGTAGTGGACTGTACTACAGTCCACTACAGTATGGACTGTAGTACAGACACCCATCCCTAAAATTTCTATCCACACTAAAATTTCTATGTATTCCAATATCCATCACTAAAATTTCTATGTATTCCAATATCTATCCAAATATAGCGGTAGAGAAGTGAGCATTCTCCCTGAATGAAAATGGCGTCATCTGTTAACAAAAGAAACACAGTTGTTTGTGGGAGCCGCACGTAATTTCGTATGAGAGCGAAAACTCCTAATACAGTGATTGACAGCGACAACGGTTTAATTAAACCGTAGATATTTTATTGAGAGAGATTTTACTTATGCATTTTCGAGGATAAATATCTTTTCTTTCTGACACGAAAGGTGATATCTAAAAACTAAGGACGGAGGTTCCGATTTGGATTTCTTGATTTACTTTTTTCAGCAAGATCTTATCACAGTCTTTAATTATATCACTACAGTCTTTAGTTCCATCACTAAAATTTCTATGTATTCCAATATCTATCCAAATATAGCGGTAGAGAAGTGATTTCGCTTCTATTTTTTCACGCTGGTTATTATAGCTTTTTCTGAAGATTAGGATCCCAACAGCACACGAAGGCCAATATTCTTCAACAACCCAGGTGAAAATTCCTAGACCGACTGAATATCTCATCTTTACCCACCTTCTCCGAAAATGTCGATTATTATTTTTCCCTTATTTTGTACACGAAGGTAATCAGATAACTTCATTGATATATGAATTATTATTTAACGCTATATTTGTCCATCAAACCGCGATTCAATTACAACATCCTTTGATGCTATATGATATTACACTTCCCCTCTCTTTTTTAAACATCTTCAAATTCTTGACGTCATAATAATAACAATAATAATTATTATTTTACTGAGATCAATTCAGATCTTACAATTGTAATCATACTTTATATTGTAAATGACTTCTGTTAAGTTTTTCTAAATAGATGCTGGGACTAGGTAGATAAACAAGATTCCGAAAATCCCTTGATTAAAAAATATACAAGAGCGCAAAAAATATGAGAATCACTGAACTCTAGAGATTATTAAAAATATTAATTTCAAATAAAGACATTAATTATCTAATTTCTAACATTGATAATCACAGAAAAATCTAGAATTGTCGTTACCAGGCGCAAAAAATATGAGAATCACTGAACTCTAGAGACTATTAAAAATATTAATTTCAAATAAAGTCATTAATTATCTAATTTCTAACATTGATAATCACAGAAAAATCTAGAATTGTCGTTACCAGTGAGTCTGACTTTTATGGAAGTTTGAAATATTGGTTTCATTCTTTTAACAAATATATATATATATATATATACATATATATTGTATATTAGCTATCCTATTCATTTTATAGCCTACAAGAAAATATCAGTAAATATAGGTTACCTAAATATTCATTATAGCGTACAAGAAAATATCAGTAAATATAGGTTACCTAAATATTCATATAAACAATGTACGCAGAAAAATATTGCAAACAAATGTGCGTAAATTTGAATAAATGTACTAAATAATAATATACAGTGTATGAGAAAAAAATATGTATCAAATCATTTATATCATATTTGTGAATAATCTTCAGAATATCAAATTAATATCTAAATAATAATTTCAGAATAAGGAGAATCCATAAACTACATCGTGCTATTTATATTATTTATAAATTATATAATTTCATTTAAATTAATTTAAATTTTAATGCCATTTTTTATTAACGCCAGAAATTTACACTAGCAACGAAGGTAACATTAGCTAGTATTATACACAAAATATTGTATAATGAATTCATTTAATATAGTATCTTATTATAATTTTAATATCAAAACTATCTTTATTAAAAGGTATTGTAAGAGTGTGAGAACTAGAATGAAAAAGTGCTCTGATGGAAAATGAGTGAGCAAAAGAATCTTGATATTTTATGTGCTATTCTTCGCAATTTTTATAGTCTTAAAAATTCAAAATTTTTGCAAAGTATTTTGACCCTGAAGATTTTTGAGAGTTTAGCTAAAACCTATTTTTATAATTAATGTTATTGAAATGCACATTCTGCTCTCATACTTTTGTAGAATTGTGAGATTGATGTATCAAGATACCCGTTAAATAATGGATTCGAGTCAGATCAGTAAACAGCAGCAGTTTAAACCCTGCTGCGACACGAAGGTAATTTAATTATGGTGATTAAACGGCACTGGAGTTCTCGAAATTTTAAAAGAAAGACGATTATCAATGATAAAAATTAAATCTTTGCTAATTTAAAAATTTATGAATAATAATAGTGCAGAAGTACAAATAAAATAAAGTCCAATATGCAATTAGTGAAATGCAGAAACATTTCAGTAGGTTTTTGGTTTATTGTTTAGATTGGATGTTTAATTTTTTCCTTAATCAGGAATTTCTTTGTCTTTTCTGAGGATTCCTTGATATTCTCCAAAGGGGAAGACCAGCAACAGCAATCGTAGTGACAAAAATAACAGTGTCCTGCTCCTCTATCAGTTAATTTTTAAGCTTCTGGAATATGATATGGACTTGGAAATATTGGAATATGATATGAACTTGGAAACTTGGAATATTCTATATCTGACGGCGGTCACTTATAAAGCCAATCACAAATTTGCCAACACCCATAATCAGAGCAACCGAGAGGGGGTGATATCCGAGAATTTTTCACGGGCCTGGCATTGAAGAGGGCCCGACCGTCGGGACTAGATGTGTCATATAACGTATGCAATAGTTTGCAGGTGTCGGCCGGATTGGCCGCATGAAAACGCTTCGGCTTTTCACTCTGGAGGACCCGGGTTCGGGTCTTGGGTCCCATCCCTTAAAAATATTTATCATGGGATCCGGGCTCGGCCCGTCGATCCCCGTCCTCCACAATCCGGCTGACCCCTCCGCAGGGGTGGGCAGCCTGTGGGAACGGCTTGTTTCGCCCCGACACTTAGTATTCTCCCTGAATGGAAAGTGGCTTCATCTGTTAACAAAAAAATAGTTTGCAGGCCGCCGCCAAAGCCCACTGTCTACTATCCAAAGCGGTTGTGCTAAAATAAATTATTGATATTTTATATATACATGTAATACTGTTTGATAAATACTAAATTACTTATCAAACAGTAAAAAAGATCATTTTAGGAAAGACCGCCGCAGTAGGAACGTGCTGTGCCTGTTACCCAAGTTTATTTTCTGGGTCTGATACTTCTGGGTCTGATAAAAAAGTTTTTCAAAACGGATTTGGATCTACCTGTTTGAACCACATCCTTCACCTGACGGCTAATTTCACCAGGGTATAGTTAATCCATGGTAGGCACTTGAATAACTTATCCCAGTTAATAACAACTATAGCTTAGTACCAATTTGGTGGAAAGCTTTGCTATGCCACATAGAAAAAATTAAAAAGTTAGTTACATTATTAAATCTCATGAAACATTTTTATTAAACCAAAATAATGCACGTTTTTAAGTGGGGCCCGGACCACAGACTTGTCACGGGCCCGAAAATTTTTGTCAGCGGTCCTACCAATGATTGGGTCAACCGAATGGTTGAAGGATGAGGTTCAATGGGTCGGGCCCGGATCCCTCTTGAAAAAGTAAGGTCTGGAACCCGGATTTAAACCTGGATCTTCCAGGGTGGTAAGTTACAGCTTTACTACCTGGAGGCCGCGTGGTAAAGCTGTGGCTTACTACCCTGGCCGGAGCCGTGTGAAGGCCGAGGTAAAGCATCTTGCCATGGCCTCAGGGTACATTTGGTGTGAAGGCCGCTGCCAAATGTACCCTGTTCTCCAGCGTGGAGACTTATGCCACGGCTCTCTCTGCTTTCTGCGTGGAGTAAATGTAATCTATCATGAACCGATATAAATGTTCATGATAGATTACATTTGTAACAAAACAATAACTTCCAGAAAGACTGAAATTTGCTATACATAACTTCCAGCAACAACTATTTATTTTCCTACTAACTAGAGCTATACAACAGATGTCAGCAAACTACGGCCCGGGCCAAGTCCGGCCCGCCGCCTCTTTTTGTACGGCCCACGAGCTAAGAATGGATTTTACAATTTCTAATTTTTTTAACATTCAAAATACCCGTTATAATGACTGATAGCCAAATTGCGGAGTTTCGACAGAGACCGCATGTGGCGCTCCTGTAGCTTCCCATTCGCTGCTTTTGATGGCATCTGCTGTTACTCCACGCAGTCGCAGTACAATTTGGTAGAGTTTATAGTATGAAGTAGGTTGCTATTCTTCTCATGCTGTTCTATCGTGAATCTGTAATAGTTCTCTACTTGGTTCTCCTCTGCTGTTACTCCACGCAGTCGTAGTACAATTTGGTAGAGTTTATAGTATGAAGTGGGTTGCTATTCTTCTCATGCTGTTCTATCGTGAATCTGTAATAGTTCTCTACTTGGTTATTGTTTTATAACCCGTGCATATCTATATCCAAAATGTTATTGTCAAAGCGAAAAAAGAAGAGAAAATTAGACTTGTATTTTGCTTGTTATTTTAAATAGACCTATCTACAGAAATATATTGTGTGCCCCTTAGCCCGTGGAAACTAAAATATTTACTATTTGGCTCTTTACAATAAAAGTTTGTCAACCCTGCTATACAAGATAATTCAACAACACTAAGGTACAAAATAGCTCGTGAATAATTAAAGAGACCACTTGTAAATTGGAACCATTCATATAAATGTCTAAGAGTATATTAGTTATTACACTTAACATTGGTCAATTCAAATTTTGCACTCACCTGATCATCATCTATTGGGAATATCAATAAAGATAAAAGAAATAGTTTTCTCCATGGACAGCGATGAGAAAGACTGCTTGGAAGAACTTTTGTTACTCGGAGGAACGGGAAAAGGTGGTTGGACTCTAATGATTCATGAGTCCATTAAAAGCGACTTCATTTTTTGTTCTTTCTTATCCATACCCATTAAGATGTGATTGGATCGACCTTGATCTAATCTAAGGAATTTATTCATCCTTTACGTCAAACACATGTCATTCCTGATCTACGAGATCGGGACCCCATCTCTAACCAGTGATATAGTGTATAGTAGTAAAAAGTATCGGAACGCTATCTATACATGTATTGAATACATAGAACACTATCCACACATACCTATATTAAAGAACTATACATGTATACAGGGAATCAGAATAAAGTATGCAGAGTTGTAAGAAAAAGCATGCATATGTATTTCGTTGTTCTCTCACTCTGTATGTATTGTCCGTCCAGCTTAGCTGCGACCATCGATGCAAGTACGCGTGCGCTAACTGAACGAGTCCAGTGACAAAATACGGATGACAGCTTTGCACATGGATGTTTTCAACCGCAAGATAACTGAAGTTGAATGGAAGTTTATTATAACGTCGAATGCTAAATGATTAGTTTCGACGTTGGAAATAGTATATTTAACCGAATGCTAAATGATTAGTTTCGAAGTTGGAAATAGTATATTTAACAGAAGTTATTGTAATGCTAAATGATTAGTTTTGACATTGGAAATAGTATATTTAACAGAATGATAAATGATTAGTTTCGATGTTGGAAATAGTATATTTAACAGAACTTCTAAATGATTAGTTTCGACGTTGGAAATAATATATTTAACAGAACTTAATAATATATTAAAACCGAAACCGAAACCATTCCCACCCGTCATTATACCGACTGCGACTCTCCCTTTCGCGTTTGCCATCCACCTTAGCTAGGCGCGGCTTTCGTGGACGGACAATAAGTTTGTTTGCTTGTTATAAACAAGTAAGCAAGACATCAAATTTCTCTATTTCCATTAAAAATATTTTCGTATTGGCAAAAAATTATTGCTTAATTATTAAAAAACAAATGACGCTACATTAGCCTTAATTTAAATAATTAATTATTAATCCAATAGATGGTAGCACGGCATAAATTAATTAATATTTATTAATTTGATAGTTAATTCAAAAATAAATCACTAGGTGGAATTTGGCTTATTAAGGTTATTTGAAAAGAATTTCTTCTCTAAAATAATGGAATTACTTATTTAATATTTTGACTTATTCTGGAACTTATAATATTGCAATTAAAAAATAAAATCAAAAATTATAAATTATTTCTAAATAAATTTTGACCTTTGGATCAAGATAGTCTCAAAGAGTACTGCATTTTGGCGTGTAAGATAAATACCTATTTAAATCATTCAGGTTTTCGTTTGAATTTCAGATGATGCCATATTCACTATAATTTCGCATACTGTGAAAATTAATGATTTAATTTACAATATCATCGTTATATGACATTAATATGAGTGAACGATGTGTCATCAGAAAAATCAACGATATATTACACTATTATTTATGTGATCTCTAAAAATTCACAAAAATGGCACGTAAAGTATCAAGATTCTGTTCTCCCATTTTCATCGTAGATTTTTTTTCAAATTCATATTTTCGTATGCTCCAAGAGAAAATTTTTCATTTTGTTTTCTTGATTTTTCGATATCTTTTTTAAAGATACTTTGTAATATTAAAATGACAAAATATTTTATATTATAAAATATAATATAAAATACTAAACAATGTAACCAGAATTTCCCCGAAATTTCTGGGTCATTATAAAATTTAAAGGTGTAAATTGTCATTTCTGTTATAGCCAGACAACGAGAGAACGAGTGTCTGGCGGGAAGTTGAAAACAAAGGAAAATACATCCGAGAGTTGGATGAATTGGAAGAGTGAATCATGAGAGTTGGATGAATTGGAAGAGTGAGTGAGTAAACGGGACCCCTCGCCTACTACGTCAGAGATGGGGATTCGGATACTATACTTTGAAGAAGACACATCTCTGACGTCACATACGGGGAAATATTTCGGATTGGGCCAATTAACCAATATTGGCCCTGTGGGCAGTGATCATAAGGACTATAAAAACTAGGTCCAGAACAAAGGACACTGTCGATCGTCTGGGTCCGATTACCTCTGCCCGCTACCCCTTCAAGGCCAGCACTCGGTTGTTCAGTTTCCAGCATCCAACTTATCTCTATTAAGAACAGCTTTCCTCTACCGAACCTCGGTGTTCTCCAAGTTCGCCTCTTTCACCAGATAAGTACTTTCTCAGTCTCTATTCCTACTCCGAATATGGGAAAATCGGGTGTTGCAAATCAGATGTCATTGTATCGCCATTTAACGTTAATATAGCTCTAATTGTTCCTTGTATCTAAATACCTTCA
This sequence comes from Olivierus martensii, assembly GCA_000484575.1. Classification (NCBI taxonomy): domain Eukaryota; kingdom Metazoa; phylum Arthropoda; class Arachnida; order Scorpiones; family Buthidae; genus Olivierus; species Olivierus martensii. The sequence continues at coordinate 50,034 of AYEL01069159.1, forward strand.
GGCTTGTCTCGTGTTCACACAATAGTCATTATTATTCCTGGTCATGTGTAAATTCTCTATTCGTTGTAATAAATGTTGTTTTAAATACATTTTATAGGCTTTTGTTGTTTTGTTTATTGTTTAATTACTGGGGATTATTTTAACAAGAAAAACAAATCCACTAGACGGTCATCTGCCAAACCGTTCAAATGCTCCGAGATCTATCCAGACTCTCGGGAGAAACAAAGCGGTAACACTTCATCATTTGATCAAACATCCTGGTTAGTAAAATATTAAATAAAATTTGTGTAAATTAAATTATATACTTTATAGATAATACAATAGCGTAGCGTAATTCATAGATGCTACCTCGGAAACTATCTATAAACGTGTCCACAATATACCAAAAATCCCTATTACATCTTAAATGTATACATTATAATTACTGTTTAAGACAATGTTTTAAGGTTTTAAGTAACATACTACAGAAAAAATAATTCCAGGAGTTTATGACACTTTATCCAAGAACTTAGCCACTTAGATTTTTCAGAACAAATCATCATTTGGAGTTGAACAGATTGGCCGCGTGTACACGCTTATACTTTCCATTCTGGAGGATTAGGTTAGGTTAGGTTAGTTTTGTTAAGCCGTCATATCCTCAGGGGATATTCTGTATCTGGCTGTGGCCACTTATAGAGCCGATCAAAGGCGGCCAACACTCATAATGGGTTAACCGGATGATTGAAGGATAGGGTTCAATAGGCCAGGCCCGGATTCATCCCAAAAAACTGGAGGTATGGGTCCCGGATTTGAACCCGAATCTTCCAGGGTTACAAACCTAAGCTTTACCATGTGCAATCCGGATCACCACTTTGGAGGACCCTATTCGAGTGTCGAAAATATTCATTATGGGATTTCTTAAAAATATTCTTAAAAATTCTCTTCTTAAAAATATATCTTCTTAAAAATATTCATTATGGGATCCAGCCCGGCCCGTCAGTTCCCGTTTTCCACAATACGGCAGACACGTTCACAGGGTTGGACAGTATTTGGAAGGACTTGTTCGCCCCGTCAAATAGTATTCTTATAAAATGAAATGTGGCGTCATCTGTTGACAGAAAAACCATCATTCTGTGAACACGACATCGACAATGTCTTAAATTATTATATATCGTATATATACTCTAAAAAGTGGTTAGGTTAGGTTAGATTTTTTTTTTTGCATATTTTGCGCCCCCTTTCCAATCAGGGAGATTACTAAGGGGGCAGGGCCAGTTCCAACCACGGGTTGCACCCACACCCGTGGAGGGGGCCCGGATGGTGAAGGACGGGGATCACCGGGCCGAGCCCAGCACCCCGAAAAAAATCCGGGACCAGACCCGGGACGCGAACCCGGGTCCTCCAGCGTGGTACGCAAACGCGTTACCACTCGGCCATCCGGCCGCCGGTTAGATTAGATTAAACCGCCATAACTTCATGGGATATTCTGTATCTAACGGTGATCACTTATAGAGCCCATCACAGGCTGGCCAACATTCGTGATGGTGTCAACCGGATGGTTGAAGGATGTGGCTGGCTAAACGGGCCAGGCCTGGACCCTTCCTGGAAAACTGAAGGTGTGGGACCCGGATCCTTCAGGGTAGTAAGCCAAAGCTTTACCACGCGGCCATCCGGCGACCTCTAAAAATGGACAGCAGATAATATTCTAATAATAATCATCGTATATATTTTTAATAAATTGAATTTGTAAAAATTCATCTTAATAATATAAACATAAATTTACTGCCTGAAAACCTTATTCCATATTTCAGTAAATAATAATTTTATACAAAATAAACCATTCCTTATGTCAGCATTTCCCAAACCATGTTCCGCAGAGCACCAGTGTTCCGTAAAAAATTATGAAAATTAATATAAGCCCCATACAGGTATGATTTTAAATTCTATGCCAAGTTGAAAGTGGAGTCGCTAGTTTATTTTACTATTTTCAAGTGTTTTATTTTACATAATTACAATTTGATAATAAATGTTTTTGTTTTGTTGTCCTAACTCTTATTTACTCTATTACTTACTTGCCTAATTTATTTATTATTAATAGTCTTACTATACTATAAAATAATTAAGGTGTTTCATAAAAATTTCAAGATTTGTGAAGTGTTCCATCATAGGAAAAGTTTGAGAAATGCTGCCTTATGTTAATATTTGAAATTCTGGATTTCCAGAATTTTCAAATATTATCATAAGGCATGGATAATAATGCGATGGATAATATGCATAATAATGGATTTAATATTTGTATATTAAATCCATTATTATGCAATTTAAAGCAATTTCAAGCCAAAATTGTTAGAGTTTTTAATTAAATAATTAATTAATTTTTATATATTAATTTTAGTATCTAAATCCGGTTTTTTAAATATAAAAACCGGTTTTCGAATTTTACAAATTAATCAAAACAAACCGGTCTTTGGAAACCAATAAACCCTAGTTAGCATAGTCTGTATGGAACTGTTCTGAGGAGACAGAAGTCCTGTAATTGTTTATCTATCTAGTCCCAGCAAGCTACTTAGAATAAATTAACAGAAATCACTTATAAAGAATGATTATAATAAACTGAAATAAATGTTATAATAAAGTATAGTGTATTTTTATTAATCCAAATCAGTATGCAGAATCTTATTTGATTTAAAAAATGATATTTTTTCGAATAAAAACTGAATGATTGAATAAATCATTATTGTTTCAATTTAATATAAAATATTATCAACTTTCATCACATTAAACTTTAACTAAGTTAGTTCAATCATGTTTCTGAGTCTCACCAGGGATATATTATATACATGATAGTGGAGCCCACTCAGAATGCTCGGAGTTCATCATGGATAGATCAACGAAAGTTTGTAAACTGAGTTTTAATGGGCTAATATTAGTTTCTTCCAGGAAAACTTAAAGGTATACTAGCAGAAACTAAACAGTTCTTTAGCTAGTCAGCTAATGTTTTACCACATTGCTATTCTGCGACTTTTATCACAAACTTTTCATATCAGTGTAGCAACCAGCATCGTTTAATAAAATTTTTTTTGAGAATCGGTGCTCCAAATAATCTTTTTCTCATACTTTCCTTCTTCCTTCGCATTCTTTCATTGTCGCAGTTTAATATTTTTACTCATTATTGAAAACTAAAAAATATTTATTCTAACATCTATATACTTATAAAATACAGATTATGTATGTATGTATGGATGTATGTATGGATGTATGAAACTTTTATTTAAAATCTAAAAAAGATATTTAGGAATATGATATAGAATTTTGTTCAGTATCAGTATGGGCATGTCCCTACGTCGCCCTTTTTTTTATTTGGCCCTTTTTAGGGCCCTAGGGGGCCCAATTTTTATTTATTTTATGACAATAAATACCAATAAATGGCGCTAAGTGTGAAAGTAAGGGGCAACAGATAACTTACCTGCATTACTATTACTGGATTTTTACATAATTATTTAGCCAATACAATTATTATTGATTATGATACAGGATACTGTTCAGTATCAATTTGTGTTCAATCAGTATCTTTATATCATACCTTTTCATTGGATGTTTTATTTTAAAGGAATTTTTATGCTGAATTTGCAGTTAAGCCTGTTCTATATCCATAATTATGATTCTGACATATATTTCAGATGAAATTTATTGATATTTATATTTTATCACACAAAGAAATTATATAATTATTCATCAAGACGTAAACTATTAGACTTATATGTTTATCCAATATTATGTAATAATAATAAGTAATATTTAAAATCACACAAAAAGCAGTAATATATACAAATTTTTTATTTGTTGTAATTTTAAATGAAATTAATTCACTTTGCATTTTATTTTGAGTCTCTCCCCCTTCGAAATTTTTTGTAGTGCTATGCATGATTATTATAATATTTTTCTCCAAGCTGATCGGAAAAACAATTTGGATTGGCCAGACCTATTTTATAACAAATGTTACATATTACATTAGTCTTTATTTCTCTAACAAATACGCATAAATATTTTATATTTTATTTAATAACTAAAACATTGTTAGTCATAATTTACAGAATTCTTCCCCCTTACATCATTTAACATCTCAAATCTACTCCTAAAGTGTGACATAATTTATGGATTCTCTCTAGCTAATAAACAAATAATATTTAAACTAGCACACAAAGAAATAATATACATAGCATATAGAAAATTTCCATTTTATTGTCAAATCTATTCTTATGCCACATCATGGTCATGATATAATTATGTATTTCAACCAAGCATTATAATAATATAAATTATATGTAAAAATTTAAATATTGTCCACACATTCACATAAAAAATCAGTGTCCAGCATTTCCTGAATGGCCATGCCCGTTTTTAACATGGGCAAAATAATTAAATTCTTGGGTAAATTAAATAAAGAGCCAAGCACGTGTTAAACAAGTGCTGGTTTTTTGCATGTGTGCATGGCCTTTTGTACTATGCCAGTAATCTCAAACTCAAATTGAGAGCGGGCCGAATGCACAGTTCGAAAGGAAACGAAGGCCGAATATTTTTAAACAAAAATACAGTGAAAGGAAAATATTTTATTTTTTCAATAGTTACTGATAGCACAGCGTAGGTTGAGTAGAGTATGCTTTAAAACTTTAGATCAGGGGTGGGCAACCTTTTTTGTAGGGGGCCATATAGAAAAATTTATGGTGGGCCACGGGCCAAAACAAAAACAATTGATAATAATAGTATTTATTTAAAAAACAGAAGGTACAGATATGTAAGTATACATAGCGTTGGTATTAGATATAATAAAATAATGTGGCCCGCGGGCCGGAGGTTGCCCACCCCTACTTTAGATTATTATTTTGTTAACATTAAATTGAAATAATTTTCTGATTAATATGTATTTAAACAAATATCTAAAATATCTTGGGGAATACAAAATTACTTTGCGGGCAGGATGCAGCCCGCGAACCGTGAGTTTGAGATCACTGTACTATGCAACATAGGACCAAGCAGGTGCTTCACTTTTTATTGCAAAGCGGTTGTTTAATACGTGTTTGTTTGTTGTATAATAAAAGATATTTCTATATATTTAATACAAGTGTTTTCATACAGGAACAAATTTTGAATATTTAATCATTTAATTTTTAAAGGAAATATAAACAAACAATAACAAGAGAAAAATGATATTGAATTTGGAGCATTGTTTATTGTATGATTATATATACAATATATTGCATGTTAATGATTATTTTTCAATAATTATTTTTAATATATGATTTATAAACAAAATGCGGCAACGCCGGGTATTACAGCTAATAAATATATAAACGTATTAGACAATTCTGTTAAATAATACATAAATTATAAATATATTTTTAATTATTATTTAAAATTAAAGTTGTAATATGATATGATATTAATTTTTCTATTATTGAAATTCCTAGTTTATTCTATTTAGTTCAATACTTTTCTTTTATAGCTGATACAACCATTATCCCACTAGCGGCAGCCATGGGATGATTCTCATTGAACTCCATTAGAAAGCAATGTTTCTTTTTCAATCCTGCCTCATTCAATGCCTCGTTTACAAATTGATGACTTATTGGAAGACCTGGAAGTTTCTCCCCGTTATTACTGATAATATAATAACTACAATCTAAACTCACAACCAGCACTAATCCTCCTCCTGGAAGAATATATTTCTCAAAACTTTTTATAGCAGATTTATAAATTTCCGGTGTAGTGCATGCTGCTTCTAAACAATAAGAAGAGTGCAAAACGTCAAACTTCCCTATTTCCATCGGAACGATTTTCTTTTGTAAAACATCACACGGAAGCACTCTTTTAATTTTTTCTTTTATTCTTGAGTTTATAATATTTATTCCTTCTTCTAAATTTCCGCTGAAAAAATTAAAAAACTAATTAAATTATTGAATAAATGCAGAGATCCCATAGTTCTATTACTTACATATGAAGAATTTATATGATTATATTATTTGCTCATTATATTGTATTTATTATTTTATCCTTAATTGAAAATATAAAAAAAGATGCGGGTGCTTTAATATAAATCAATATATTTGTGAGGATCACGGAAATACGAATTATATTCGCGATATATAAGAAAAATTTAATATATCAAACAAAGAAATTGTAAAAGAGAGAAAGCTAAAAACATCGAACAAAGAAACTGTAAACGGGAGGAAGAACGTTAAGATTGAAAAGAAAGCATTTACCGAGTTGCACTGCCCGGCGCGAAACTTCGTTCTCAACGTCGTAAATCTCGAAAACAAAAAGGGATTACGTATCGTGGGCGAAGATCGTGCTTGTGCAGGTGTCCAGGGACTATCGCAGTAGACCCCACCTGCAAAGGAAATAATAAACAATAGTCGGGAATGCATC